>OZ008363.1:7907465-8004420 GCA_963931975.1 Cataclysta lemnata
CACACACACAGTATAAAATAGCACCAACACAATAACAATTACATACATACATACCTACCTACCCGTTTTTTAAGTTCATATTATTTGTCATCATAATGTGTTTCTAAAATTGGCTTATGTTTAAGTATCATCAACTATTATTATTTGAGTGTTATTAATGCTGTTGAAACATTGTTAAATATATAAATAAAAAATATAAAAAAAACACATAAATCACGAAGGGGTAGGCAGAGGTGAACTAGCACCCACGTTTCGCTAGTTATGTTAGGTCCAATGTAATAGGTGGCGAGCCTATTGCCATTTCTCGGGCACAAAAGTCGCAGTAGGTACATAGCTAGATGGTATAGGGAGGAACGCTGCTGCCCATTCCTCATCACTGATTTATCCTTAGTCGCCTTGTACGACACTCGTGGGAGAGATTTAGGGTGGTGACAATTGTATTCTACTCTGCCGTCACCACACGGCAAACTCTGCCGTCACAACACAAAAACGATTAGCCTCATGTAAACAAAACCAAACAATAATTAACGCGTCACTGATACAGCGAAACTATACTGATAACGAGAGGTCATCATCGGTCACCCCATAACGCGCGCGAATTTCGTCAAACCATCGGGATTCGGGAGCTCTCGGTGCCGATCGGTAGTCTTCGGTTCGCTCGCGCGGTGCACGAGAACCAGGGGGATGCAACTCCTATACGCTGTAAAAGTGTGGTACTACCGCGCCATCTAGCATTCAAGGAACGTAAACTTTCATCGTATTTTACTAATATGGACACTAGAGGGCAGTACATGACATAATATTTTACAATTATTTTCTTCAAAACATCAACAAAACCTAATTAAATTGCTAACGATAATAGCAAACACACATATTGAATTTTCTTACCTTTTTTTAACGTCATATTATTACAAATGATAATAACTGTAATAACATTGTTATTTTAATTTTAAGTCTAGCAACATTACTTTATGCAACTTTAATTATTCTCCATCTTTCAAAAAGTTTTCCGCGCTTACTACGTATTTCGTTTCTTGTTTTAGTTTCTGTGATTTTTTGATATTTGACGACTTGGACTGCTTATGGACTTTGATTACTGGTTTCTTACGATATTCTGGCTTGTTTATTGGACTCTGTTACTGTTATACTGGATTACTTTGGCGCGCTCAACGGAAAATCTGATCTTGCTGTTTGGTTTGGAAAACGAAAATGCCTAGGAAATCGTCTATAATTTGTTATTTTGGGTGTGCGAGTGATGGTAAGTAGCCCTTATTAAGTATTTCCAATTACATTTACTGAAACTTACATTTTCATGTGAAATACAATATTAATTACAATTTTTAGGAGGACCATTGCACGTATTTCCCAATTCCCAGGAGGAACGGTTTAATTCCTGGAAAACCATAATTCATAAGACAACGCTTGAGAAAGGAGATAAATATTTGGTTAACTCTGTTCGAATTTGTCACCGGCATTTTGAACAATATTATAAATTACCTAGTCGTCGTTTGACTAGAAATGCTATACCCACGTTAAATATCGGTAAGTGATGCGAATCTTAACTTGGTCATGTCAGAGGGTAATTTTGAACCTTAATAATATAGGTACACTTCAATTCCATATTCTAATCTTTGAATATTTCTAGCCGTGTGGTGACGGCAGAGTAGAATACAATTGTCACCAACCCAAATCTCTCCTGTGGGTGTCGTACAAGGCGACTAAGGATAAAACAGTGATGAAAAATGGGCAGCAGCGTTTTTCTTATACAACCTAGCAATGTACTGTGACTTTTGTGCCCAATATATGGCAATAAGCTAGCCACCTATTACATGTGACCTAACTTATTTGGCGAAAAGTGGGTGTTAATTCACCTCTGCCTACCCCTTCAGGGATATAGGCGTGATTTATGTATGTATGAATATTTGTATTGTTGATTAGTCATATTAAGTGCTATTATAGTACCTACCTAAACATCATAGAAAACTTTTTTGACCCCTTTGATATTGATATCATAATATAATGAAACTTGTTGTAACTTTACAGATATTAATCCCATGCAGATGCACTCAAAAGATATTTCTTTATTATCAGAACCATCAACATCTACGGTTGAACCAATTGTTACATTAAGTAAGTTGAAAAATCATTTTCTAATGAATTTTTGCCATAATTTTCACTAAAATAAAGCTTGAGTGATTAAATGTTTTTATTTTTCTCAATAGTTCATAAGAATTAATTTATACAATCTTAAAAATAGTATCTTAAATTGCTATCACATGTCTATGATTAACTAGAAATAACAAAAATGTTATAAACAATGTTTAACTAGATTTAATTATTAGCCCTTCTCTACTGAATTGTACACTTACAATACTCACTACAGTTGTAAAATATACATTTTAAGTATGTAGTTATATGTAGTGCTTACAAGAGACAATATTATAACACTTGTCAATTTTACAGGCACCAGTCCTATGCAAGTTAATGAAATAGGAAGTTTAGCAAAGATACCAAAACTTTCAAAACCAAAACGAAGTAAGTCTATATTACATATTAAATAAAATTTGATCTTTGCTCATTATGATTTGCCAATTTAGTAAGGTCGTGGAAGATTAAGGTGTCTAAAATTTGTAATTGTAGTCTTACTGCCGCACTCAGAGACGTCAATTAACGATAATGAGTACTAAATGTCAAACAATGACAATTCAAAACTAGTCTCTATTCTTGTCAGGTCTTTGGTCTAAATTTAAATGAAAATTTTTGACATTAAGTGCTCATTAAAGTCATTTGACGTCTCTGAGTGCGGCAGTTATTCAACATATATAACTTCCCTTCATAATTTTGTTAAACCAGGATGGTTACAAATAATACTAGTACATCATTTTTTTTTGTTTTATTTCAGTATTATATTGTAATTAAATTGTTGTTACTTTTCAGGTTTACATCAAACCAAGACTAAGTTTATGTCTTCAAAAACTATTGTGCAGTTACTAGACAAAATTAAAGAAATGCAAAAACAATGAAATCATCCTGGCTAGAAAATTAATTTCGTCTAATTCATTCTTGCAAACTATTAAAAATTTACCAGATGCTGCACAAATATTATTTAAATTGCAACTGCAAGGCAAAAAACAAGCTAGAGGGAGAAGATTTTCTAACAAAGAAAAGATAATGGCTCTCTCTATATTCAAACAAAGTCCCAAAACCTATAAAATCTTGCAATCCATGTTTATTTTGCCATCTAAACGTACTTTGCAGTTGCTACTGAGTGACTTAGTTGTGAAGCCAGGAATAGATAATCCTATTATAAAAAATTTAAATAAAATAGCTGCAAAGCTCTCTGATGAGAAAAAAATGGTAAATTTATTATTTGACGAAGTTGCTTTGGCACCCGGCCTCTTCTATGATGCTTTAAAAAATGAAATTATAGGGTTTGAGGACTTTGGTTTTAAAAAAACCAATTTAATAGCAAATCATGCACTTGTTTTCATGCTAAAAGGTATAAAAAGTAAAAAAAAACAGCCTATTTGTTTTACTTTTTGCCAAAGTACAACAAAAAAAGAAGTTTTAAAAATATTATTATTAAACATAATCATATACATAACATATACATAACAGTGGTATGACAATTGTGTCTACAATATGTGACCAATGTACCACAAATGTGTCTGTCATAAAAGACTTAGTTGAAGAAACTAATAATAAGTATAAAAATGAGGGAAAGCAACCAACAATGTGTTTCGAAATAGAAAATATGAAAATTTTTCCTTTATTTGATTCACCACACTTATTGAAAGGTGTCCGAAACAATTTTTTGATTAAAAATGCCATATTCTTCCAAGATGGTAAAGAGAAGTTGGCAAAGTGGGAACACATACAAATGCTATTTAATATAGATGTAGGAGAAGATGAAATTAGACTTGTTAATAAATTAACAGAAAATCATGTTAATAAAGATAAAATAAAAAAAATGAAAGTAAAATTGGCAGCACAAGTTTTCAGTTAGAGAGTGTCTTCTGCTTTGAGATTTTTATCAAGTAAGTGAAAATCACAGATGTCATTTTATTTATTGATGCTTGTGTTCTAATAAATGAACTAGCACCCACGTTTCGCCTATTATGTTAGATCCCATGTAATAGGTGGCGAGCCTATTGCCATTTATCGGGCACAAAAGTCGCAGTACATTGCTAGGTGGTATAAGAGTAACGCTGCTGCCCATTCCTCATCACTAAATTTTGAAATTTAAAATTTAGCAATATATATATATAGGTAAATGGCAATAGACTCTCCACCTATTACATGGGACCTAACCTAATTGGCGAAACGTGGGTGTTAATTCACGGCTGCCTATAAGGTTAAATAAAGGCGAATTAACACCCACTTTTACGCCAGTTAGGTTAGGTTCCATGTAATAGGTGGCGAACCTATTGCGATCGGGACGTAAATCGCAGTATATTGCTAGGTGGTACAAAAGAAACGCTGCTGCCCATTACTCATCTCTGTCTCTACCTTAAGTCACACGACACCCGCGAGAGAGATAAAATCTATAGAATTATCTTGTTCAATCTAAGATCTTATCGGCCAAACTTATAAGACAGGGTTAAGTAACAAATTACAAAACAGGTTAAGTTGAATTCTTTGTTCCAGGACACAACATATTACCAGCTGAATGCGAGGACACAGCAGATTTTTTATTAATTTTTGATAAACTGTTTGATTCTTTTAATGGTCATTCTTATCAAAATACTTCAAAAATTTACAAATGTTGCTTAAAAATTAACTCCCCTCATTTCCAACTATGGGATGATTTGTTACCAATATTAGAATCAATAAAATTTCAATCAGTAGTTAGAAGAAATGGTGTAAATCAGGTAAAGGTAGAATCGATTCCATCAATTAGAAATTGGATTAAAAATATAAAATCATTTAAAGAAATGTTTAATCACTTATATATAAATTATAATATTAGAAATGTATTAACAAGAAATTTTAATCAAGATCCGTTAGAATTTTTTTTTTGTAATATTAGAAGTAATGGTGTAAGGAATATTAATCCATCATGTAATCAATTTATGAATGCATATAAAACGTTGATTATAAATAATTATAATTCGCCACACTCAATAAATGCCAATTGTGAACAAGACTTCAATCAATCAATGCAATCATTAAATAAATTATTAAATTATAGCAATGATTATAATTGTAATGAACCTAATTTTGCATGTGATATTAATAAACTGGTGGAGGCAATGACGGAAATGAAATTTACAGATTCTTTACTGCATGTGGAAGCAAAAAAATATGTCACTGGTTACATTATAAAAAAATCCAAAACTAAAGTTTTTAGAAAATGTATGGACTGCTTAAATGATTTATGTAAATCAGAAGTTGATTATGATTCCTTTAATTATGAAATTGATTATACAAAAAAATCATTATTCCATCCTAGTGATCAATTTATAAATTTAATGAATGAAATGTATTATGATGTCATTCTTGCATGCCTCAGAGAAAATCCAGAATCAGTATTTATAAAAAATAAAATTTTATTTTATATTGATTGTGCATGTGATTTTAGTATACTTACATGTAATAAACATTAAAATGATTTAAAAATTTTTATATCCAATCATTGTATTAAGTTGATTGTACATAGTTGGTGTTCGGGAGTTAATCGAATTCTAAACGGAAAATTAAGTACTTTTGATAAGAATGACAAAATAAAGCAACAAGCTCATGATTATTTTCTAAAGAGAAGAAAAAAATAAACTATTATATTATATTTTTTTTGTTTCATTTACGGTAATACAAAGTATACAAATTAATTTTAATACAATTAAAGTAACCCCTACCAAGCAAAACCTGAATACAGCGCCATCTATGAATTACTTTTGGAATGTATCCTTTCATTACAGCGCCATCTATGGAACAAGGAACACTGATTTTAAAATAGTGAATCCTTGAGTTGCGCATCTATACCAAATATACTGTATAGTCTATGACGAGAACAGTCTAATTTTTCGATAAATTTGTATGAACTATTTTTTGTCTCACGCGCCGAACGTTTTAGCTCGTAACCCATACAAGTTATATTAGCAGCCCTCGTGTGCTCGCCGTAGCGCTCGACAATATTTATTTACAGGGAAAATAATTCTTATTAGCTTAGCAAAGCGCTTAAATTGTTTTGTCATAATTCGAAATTTAATTTGTTATGATTTTGTTTGTTTAGGCAATAAATATATTAGTAATTTTAAACTGAAGATGAAGTACTATTCGATTTTAATTTTAACATTATATAAATGTTAGAAAAATTTGTACAAAGATTTTGGGGTTAGAAAAAGAATTTCGAAAAATTATGATCTTGAGGCGAGAATCGAACCCGCGTCCGCTGCTATCCGGGCAGGTACCAAGACATTAGTGTCTTGGGTGGCCGAGCGATTTTTCGAAATTCTTTTTCTAACCCCAAAATCTTTGAAAATTAAGTAATTAAAGAAATATTTTGTAATTTTTAAATCTTTTGAATTGGTGGTTCAGCGCACGAGCGCACTTAAGGTACAGCCGCCACTGGTCACAACACATGCTCTAGGCACTCTATACCATTGTCCGACAACTTCGTGCGCGTGAGGTGTTGTATGCTGTATTAGACGAGTCTCTCACTCTTCATATATTATATTATGTAAATTTATGTGAAATTTTAATATTAACCGACATGTGTTAGTAAGTTGGTTAAGTTAGGTTTGTATATAAACTAACGTTATGATGTGTGTTATTAAAGAATCTAACCTTTTTTTCTCAACATATACCATGCCTAGAGGTAAATGCTAAGATTAGCCAAATTATTGGTGGTAAAAGTCCAAAATCAAGATATTCACTGAACTATTCGTACATTACCATTAAGAGTTGGTAAATCTTAGGTTTTACCGGAATATCTTAGAATTTACCGTGTTTCAGGCTTTTACTGTAACATATATAATTTTTAAATAAAAATTAAATTATAATTTATATAATGTTCAAATAAACATCTTGCATTTTTAAGTATTAGGTAAGTGCTGACCTTCATAAGCGTTGCCCGTGGTGTCGCTGATGGTGGCCGCCAACATATCGTGTGGAGTCGCGCCGTGATCGATGAACACGTCCTGTAACACACAGCCGAGTTGCAGCCTGGCAATCGAGCCACGAGTCAAACATTGGACTCAACCTGAAGAGCAGAGTCAGCACCTACATAGAGAAGATGTCGGCCAAGGCAGTTTACATCCACGAGAGCCATACTTACATCTTTCAATGTGTACAGACCAAGCCAATCATAATATAAAACTGTATTACTTATTCAATAAATTCGCCCCGCTGCCAGCCAGGGCTACTTCCAGCCCGGCTAGCGTGACCACCAAAACACGATATGATATAGCCATTTATCGCGTTGAATTAACAAAAATCATTGGATTTTTGACAGTTTAAAGCGATAAATGGCTATCATATCGTACAAACCAGCTACTCCCTGGGGTAGTTCCCATCTGACATTCCTGTAGCAGCGGGGAGCGGCGCCTCAGAACCGCTCGCTGCCCGCTCGTACAGGTGTCCTTATTGGGCCGCGAATAAGGGCGACTGTCGAGTGTACCTTGGGCGCGTGCTTGTACTGCAGGCTGATCTTGCTGAGCTCGTGGTCGAGCGCGGCCAGCTGCGCCACGTGCCGCGCGCCGCCCTCCCCCTCCGCGCCCTCGCCCTGCGGCCGACAACAAACAAGTCAACATTTCATTCGCATCTGGTACAGGAGCCCTAGCGCGAACTTTACAAGTTTTCAATCGTAATCGTATCGAGAACGCGCAGCGCTCTAAAACCAAAATAAAAAATTATGTATCTTAAATCAGGAAATTATTATGTTTCTTAGGTAATCAAAATATTATATATATTAACATAGAGGACCTCGGTAGCGCAGTGGCATAGCGCGCTTGCGTAAACTAAGCAATTTCGCTCAGGCCGGTCATTGGAAGGGTGACCAAAAATTTGTTATCTCGAGTTCCTCCGTGCTTCGGAAGGCACGTTAAGCCGTTGGTCCCAGCTGCATCTGCAGTCGTTAATACCCACCAACCCGCACTGGGCGAGCGTGGTGGGTTATGGCCCAATCTGTGCCCCGGCAGAGGGAACATTAAAGGGCTGATGATGATGATGATGAAATATTAACATGAAAAAACATACTTAATATGTATGGTATTGTAATGTAATTTATTTCAATAAAATAAACTTTAATAAATAGCTGATAAAAATAAATATAAATAATTGTGTACACATCTGGGCTGAGTTGGGGCTGGCACATTTGACATTATTTCTTCGCTCCCAGGTCAGTTTGAAAGGACCCTGAGGTTACGCACACCAAAAAATAGCTATAGTGGTATGTATATGAAACGGTGTCGCGAACCTGAAATCTCCTAGTAATAGTAGCGGATTTTCAAGCATGACTGATTTGCATTAATTAATTTGCAAAATGGATTGGCGAAATTAGTTGGAAAGTTCACTGACTTGTTGGTAAAGTATGTTACCTTGGCGTGCAGCGGGCGATGCGTGGGCGATAGCGCAGGGCTGTACTCCAGCGGCGACTGGGGCGATACCGGGCCCTGTGCAAACACGCAAGCACCTTTGCAATTGTAACTACTCGCTGTATTGTTAGTAAGAACTATACACTGTTAACACAAGTACCTCAATGTAAGGGTTTCCACTTGTAAAATCTATCAACCCTAGAAATTACTGATGCTGTCACTGCCCATCAAAATGATGGTGAAATTACTTTCTAGATATACTTTGCCATATTTTTCGGGATCGGATAGCTCCAAATGTCAGGTAATATAATATTAGAACAACTACAAAGTTAATTTAGTAGTAAATTCCAGAAACCTGGATTTAATTTGGAGAAATTATTCGAATTTACAGAAATTTTCAAAGATGCTCAAAAGCGCTCTAGCCGGTCTATGCGCACTTCAAATCATTCGTCGGTCTCGCGCTCAAAACCACCACAGTCATAGAATTTGCACACTAATGCACACACTCATGGTCCCTTCACAGCCAACGTATACATGTTATTTAGATCTAACTTTCCCTTTAGTATTCAAAGTAAAAATTCCCTGTTAAAAGGCGCGTTCCTGTTTCATAAATGATTTAGATAAAATGTGACTTACGCTGTTGGATATAGAGGCCAATTTATGCCTCAGGGTAAGCATGTACTCGTTGTATGACTGGCTCTTGTTGGGTGTGCTCGGCTGTGAGGAGCCGGTCGAGTTGACGGTCGTCATATCTGTGGGAGATCGGAAAACTTGAGAATTACCTGGATTATTGGATTTAACCTGAGAATTACTAAGAAAGGGAAATTATTAAAAGTCGACCACTAAACATATTCCACTATTCATCATCTCCCTGCTCTGTTTTTAGGTTATCTTCTTCTTCCATTCATTTTTATTGTTCTATTCATATCGACACTTCCTTTTAATTCATATCGTGCATCCTACCTATTTATTTTGATTATTGGTTTAGATACCTTATTCTTCCTGCATATATTTTCTATTCAAGGTAAAGAGGACCCGAGGATAAATTTTTAATACTTTTGTTTAATATGTCGATGCGTCCAGAGAATATATAAAATAGTCAATAAGTCTAAATTATATTATTATTTGATTTTTATTTAAACAAGAACAAGCAAAAACAAGTCGGAACAATAAAAAAAATTTTAATTTTTTTCTGCATTTTTTTGCTATAAAAAGAAAGCAACTCACTAGCCATGTCGATGTCGATGTCCACCGCCCGCCGCGCCAGCGCATGGTGCACGGCTCGGTGGGCCACCAACTGGCCCAGATTCTGGCCTACCAGGCCCAAGTTCTGTCCGCCCAGGCCCAAGTTCTGTCCGCCCAGGCCCAAGTTCTGTCCGCCCAGGCCCAAGTTCTGTCCGGCTAGGCCCAGGTTCTGTCCACCGAGGCCCAGGTTTTTCCCAGCCAGGCCCAAGTTCTGTCCGGCGAGTCCCAAGTTCTGTCCGCCCAGGCCCAAATTCTGCGCACCGAGACCCAGGTTCTGCGCGCCCAGCCCAATATTCTGCGCACCTATTAGATTCTGACCACCTAACCCGAGATTCTGACCAGCTAAACCTGGAAAAAAACCTAATGATTAAACAGTTGTAACGCCTCATTAGTTATTCGACAAACAGACTTGGGTACTGCACACAATTGTTACACACCTCACCATTGCCTATCTTAACTATGAGTTTATTTTATTTGCACCATTTCATTCATTCATTGTATTAGCAATGCGTTTCTCTTCGGATGTTTCACGGCCGGCTTTCCGTACGTGTCATTTACTAAAACCAAGAATTAAGAAGTATAGTTCCGTTTTACAAGAGCAAATAAAAATGATTTAATAAGTTTCAGTGGCCGTGGCACGGGCCGGTGTACTGGGCTTTTATATCATCATCAGGCTTATCTTGTCATCATTGCTGTTCTCTACGGAGAGATTTTCCACGAGACCGAGGGACCGGATACATCACACGGGACCACCAACCAACGACCGCCTAGGTGACCGGACCCCTATTATGTAAGCCGATTTCTGTGACTTTGGTCTCTACGTCACTTTCACACTTTGCTATTATTCTCAATGAGTGAGAGAGTTGAGTAGACCAAAAAAACTGAAATCAGCTTACATGAAGGCTTAACAAAACCTTCGACGTAAAAAATGAGCTCTAGCTGTTATGTCTTTGGTCACCCATGTGATGAAGAACGGCTTAAAACGTCGCTTTCCTCAGACAATCTCTGATCTAACGCGCTAACTAACTCCTTGCGAGCATATAGCTGTTTGATAAATGCAAATTGGGCTTGAATTATACCCCTTTATATCTGTTGCCCATGAGTTTGCCATTGAATTGTTACTATTGTTTGCCCGGACAATTATAAATCGCACTGCCCCCGTAGCACGGGACGTGGACACATCTCCTTCGAGGGATGTGGTGGAAAACACTGTGAAGTGGTGGAGAGACTTGTCCACGTCCCCGTGCTAGGCCCGCTGGTTCTAGTCACTAGTAGTAGTAATAGTAGCAGCCCGGCTAGCATGACCAACGAATCACGATAAATGATAAAGCCATTTATCGCTTTGAACTGTAATAAATAATTGAATTTTAGACAGTTCAAACGATAAATGGCTATATCTATATGGTATGGCCATGGAGGCTTTATGATATAGACATTTATCGCCTTGAAATGTCAAAAATCCAATTATTTTTTTATAGTTCAAAGCGATAAATGGCTATATCATATCGTGTTTTGGTGGTCATGCCAGCCAGGCGGGTGCGAATTGACTGTGGAAGCGTAATCGTTCGCAAACTGTCATTAGTAATAGTTTAAGGTTAGCCAGATTTTTTTAAGCACTGACTGGTATAATAATTTAAAAAAAAGGTTGTACCTAAACATAAAAAAAAAATGTTGCCTACCCAACAATATTATCAAGACCTTCAATAACTACCCCTCTTTACTTTTTAAATTGACTGTGGAAGAATAATCGTCCACAAATTTTCGTTAGTAACAGTTTATTGGGTAAGCCAGAAATATTTAAGCACTGACCATATAAATAATTAAAATAAGGACTCTTAACTAAACTTCAATTTAAATAAATAAAATCTCTGCCTGCTCTCCACAATATTATCAAGACATTTCAACAACTACCCCCGCTTCACTTTCTACAGACAGTGAGTCTTCGGACCGTGCCACGGCTAGTTCTCGACGGACGGCACTCACCTAAATTCTGGCCCAGGTTCTGCCCCATGAGGTGGTTCTGGTTGAAGCCGAGGTTCTGCGCCGCCAGGCCCATGTTCTGGTGCTGGAGGCCTAGGGCCGGCGCCTGGAGGCCCAGCCCCAGGCCGAAGCCTGTCCCCATCTGGTTGGTCGCCAGGTTCACCGACGACTGGAGCGCCTGCTGTTGGGCTGGGGAACGTTGCATTGTCAATTTATTGCTCGTTATTTGATTTTATGTCACACCTAAAGTAGACTTTTACGTCAGCTACGCGAACTGAAAATCCCACTTCCTGGTTTACCTCGGGCGACAACAAAGAAAGCCTCAGAACGCATATCCTCGCCTCCGGCTAGGGCGTCAAATACTTGCGATCTGAGACATTCTTTGTTTTATCATCCTTGGTATATAATCTACTATTTCTTTACAAGGGTACTTCAGTTGACATATTGGGAAATTTTTAACAACTTTCATCTGGAGCAGGGGTGTTTGTTTGATAAGATCACTAATAATACATGTATTCCACATGTATTATTAGTAAGTGCTAAATTTAAAAAAGTTAGGATAGCAAATCCTAACATACAAAATTAGATGATTACGATGTGTTAATGGTGTTGAGAAGCTGAAAGGGAGTGAAATCACACTTTTCCGTAACAGCTTTTGCAACAGCGCAATAATGACAACATTACAAATATATCACTCAAGGAATTTACAAGAAAAAGTTATATCCAGTCGGAATATTACCTTGGTAAATAAAATAAAGTGTTGTGTTGACATCGATAGTTCGATATTTAACTTTTACTGCTAAAAATTTATGGAATAAGTTTAAGTTTAATTCATGAATTTATATACTTAACGTTATTATCAGGCTTAAAAACGATTATTAAACTATGAACTACTATGAAACAGGTTGGTTAGTATTCTTCTAAACATCAATGTAGGCGTTTCGTTATTATGTGTATCATTTAATGCAATAAAAAAGTTATATACATTTTTTTCACAACTTGTACAATGCCGACAGGCAAGCATAGGGACATAAATGAGATTGCATGAAGCAAAAGAAGTACGTAAGGATCGTAGCAAGTTTAAAGAAGTGATCTCTGACTACACAGGGAAATGCGTGATATATAAACTGTATGTTGTACAATGCGCGGAATCATCACAAGCAATAGCCCTTCGGGTAGAGGGGTGTTATATGTAGAATAAACAACATGCAACAGAAATAACGCACACCCTGAGCACTATAATGCTTCTTTATTTATATAAAACTATGGTGATAAAAAAAACTTGAAACAGTAAAAATAATTTGTATGGAAGAAAAACTAAAATTTAACAATTTCACGATTTTTTCAAAACACCGTAGTATTTATATGACTCTGTTAGGTGCTCGGTAGCGCGGTGCTTTAGCGCGCTCGGCCCGCGATTGACCAAACTAAGGAGTGTTCGCTAAGGTCGCTCTTTGGATGGGTGACCAAAAATTTCTGCCAGCGTGGTGGGTTATGGCCCATTCTCCCTATCTTCTTCCATTCATAGGAAAGGCCCGTGCCCCAGCAGCGGGGACATTAAAGGGCTGGTAATGATGATTTATATGACTATGTTAGCATAGGTATAGCCGACAAGTTCGTGTGCGACCTTCCTGCGGTACGAGACGGTGGCGGGGACGGGGCACTCAAGATGTTAGCGGGCGTGGGTGATGCGGGGAGGAGCGACTTTTCCCACCTCCCGGCTATAGGACTACAGTATTCAGGGTGGGAGTTATTTCTGTTACAGCTTGGCAAAAAACAGTTTGATGCGGTGACATATGTAACTAAGTATCACCGATTTGGTGTCGTACTCTGGTAGTTGAATTGTCAAATGTTTCGGTTACTTTGCAATTTATTTGTATTTTCATTTATTAGCTTCAATTCAACGGTTATCCGACTAAAAATGAACAGAACAAAACAAAACAAGTGGCGCCCTCATTTTATCCAAACTCTTTTTTGCCAAGCTGTACATGTTGTACATTATGTTAGTACTGACCTATGAAGTCGTTGGCGGTGGCGAGCATCGGCTGGTAGTACTTCTGCGGCTGGTACGGCGCGCCCGCTGCACAGTCAGTTAGTACACGCGCACGCTTAGCTAGCTACCAAGTACACTCGATCACAAGTAAAATATGTGTGCACTTTTTATTTTGATTGAGTGACGTGTTCCATTTTACATAGAACGTCAGGTAAAGTAGGCTCTATGAAAAACAATGAATGTATATTTTACACTTCCTCTTCAATAAGCATTAATAATATATTTTTAATATTGTTCTTTTATGATTTTTTTTTGTGATTTTTCCCAAAATATTTAGTTTCTAAGGTTCAAAAGTGCGCACAATTATACTTGTTCGGTATCATGGCTGTTATCGGCAGGTACAGTCGGTGACATATTAGGATCTTTTAGGAAGTCGCCTCAACAGGAAACACGAAACCAAATGTGTGACCGACTGTATTTAATTATTGAGTTTAATATTGCTTGAAGTATAAAGACAATATAAAACAAAATGTTCAGAAGGAGGTTTTGAAGCTACAACTCGGTCAAATACACATACAGACAAAAATTAAGAAAGATAATAATTATTTGAAGAAAAAATACAGATAGTTTTCTTTTGTTAAGGTACCTACTGAATTCGTCTTTCATTTTTTTTCATTTCATTGTCTTTCATTATAAATAATGTTTCACAATCGACAACTCATTCAGAGACGTCAATTAACTTTAATGAGTATTTAATGTCAAAAATTCTCATTCAATTCTAGACCATAGACCCGGCAATAATAGCGACTAGTTTTGAATTGGAATTTTTTGACGTTAAGTACTCATTAACGTTATTTGCCGTCTCTGAGTGCGGCAGTAAGTACCTTACTTCGCAGATCATTTAACAGTTGTAATATGAAATATATTCATCATATAATAATATAGTCAATTGAACTGCAAAGTAAGCTACTTCGAACTTACTTGTCGATTGTGAAACAGGCCCTTAGTGAAACAAAACCTTCATGTAAATGAGACCAATTTGTTTTAATTCTTATTTGACCGAGATGTCATTTAAATATTTTATCAAACAGTGACAAAAACTTCGCATTCGCACAAAAAAGCACAAAAGCAATTCAGAGGAAATATAAAAAACATAGTGGCGTCATATTTATTTCAGCAGACAGTCATGCACGTTGTCGAGGGCAGCTTTGTATATACAAGCGTATGCGTTAAATCCTACAATGAATATACGGTACTAACGAAAAATAGAGTAACTGAACTAACTATAATAATATGCTGAGCTGGGACCGTTCGAGACAAGTTGACATGTTGTTGTTGTTGTTGATGGCATTAGACTTAAGCGGGGAATTGACATCATTTCAAAAATTATAACCCCCCAAAATAAAAATACCGTTTCTTTATATTCCAATCCTGACACCGAATTTTTTTTATTTTTTTCTTACTTAATTACAAAGAAAAAAATAAAATGTAAAAAACATGCGATGACGTCACAGTTACGCAATCAATAAATATCATGTCTGTCAGTCATGAATCAAATCCATTGTCATTAATTGACGTCGTCGAAAGTAACATTAATAAAGTAACAATAAATTTGAAATCCGTCTGAGACTTTAATTTTAACTAATTTAAAAGATATTTTACTTGAAAATTAGTTAAAATATTTCAAATAATATGTTTTAATTTTTGCCACCGGAAACGCCAGATTGTCATTTCGCCATTTTTTTGTAACTGTGACGTCATTTGGCACTTACGTATGTTTAGAATGACCGGAATTTTAATGACGATTTTTTGTATGAAAACGTTGGAATTCAGAAAAAATAAAAAATATGGGTGTCTTAATTTTCTGTCTTATTTCATATAACATCATAATAAAAGTACGTTGAAAAAATTTAATGTTGTCAACTGTCCGGGACATGCCCGCCGGACCTCGCTTCTATTACGTCGCTATGCGATGTTTGTCTAGTAGGACACCGTCACAGTCAGTCTGGCCTGGCAGGTATGCCTTTCTAGTCAATTCCTCGCATTACATGGGTCCTAACCGAACACAGTTGTCGAAACGCTGATGTTAATTCACCACTGCCTAACCCTTCGGCGCTGTCTCTACGAGCGAGAGAATCGCGGCGATATTATCGTCGTGCCACGTTTATATATGTCGTGACCAGATCGTAGAATTGATCATTTCATGATGTGGCCGACCATTTCATAAAAAGGTTGCTTTTCATTAGCTCAAAAAAGATTATTATTTCATGAAATGGCCAGCTATAACTTATATCGTTGAAACGTCAACGTTTGATGATATGGTCAACCACGTTTGGCCATATCATATCATGTAGTTAATGTTTGGTATTTTTACGTCCCGTTCGTTTTTTGAGTGACTTAAAAAAATCTAATAATTTGGTGTCGTAACGACATTTCACTTAACTTTTATCTTTCATTACATTATTACTAATAGTTTGTTTAGGTACAATTATTCTAATAATAATTGTCCTCCGCCATGATGCATCACAAAAACAAATCGAAATTAGCGCCTCTAGCGGTGGTTAATGTAACTATTTTACGATATGATTAATAATGTTTGGCCATATCATGAAATAGCCGTGCGTTTAGTTGTTCATATCGTTAAACGTTGTTTATTCATTGATCTGGCCAGACTATTATCATGATATCAGTCGGTCAGTTTTAACTGGCCATTTCATGTAATACAACCATTTCATGAAATGGTCGGCCACATCATGAAGTGATCAATTCTATGATTTGGCCACGACATATATACGAGGGCGGGTCAATAAGTCCGTGACTTTTGGAATATAACACAGATTTTTTGATAAATAAATAATTTTATTTTTCAACGTAGTCCCTTGAACTCTATACACTTTGTCCAACGCTTCTGCAATTTTATTATCCCTTCCAAAAAATATGATTTGTCGAGGTTCAAAAAGTGGTTAAAAAAATTCAAAAAGTCACGGACTTATTGACCCGCCCTCGTACTCTCTATGAGCGCGTCTTTACGACGTGTGGCAATGGTCGCGCTAACGTCTCGTCGTATCGCCCCGGTATCGTCGCTACTCGAAAGTTGCGCTCTGGCAGCGAGCGAACTCTTTCAACACAATACAACTACAATGAGATTAGTCAAGGTAAGTGTGATTTGGACATATTTGAACGGAATCTCAAGACATTTAAAAGATAAGTATCTTCCATTTTATGTAATAATTAATTAATTTATTAATTTACTTAGTTATTGTAGTTGGTAGTTACTAGTTAGTAATAGTAATCTGTTCAAAAAAAGAGGTTGCTCACATTTATTAACATTAGAGACATGTTGTTGGGATACAGTTTGATCCTTGACCAGAGTCATATTTGTATTTATAAATTATTTTATAACTGTAACCCGTTGTTTCATTAAAAATAAATAAAAAAAAACAAATAATAACAATTCCGTTGGCGGCAACTAGCTCGTTCGGGAGACCATCGCGATTCTCTCGCCTTCGGGTGCAAGCTGTGCGGTTGTACGTACCAGGCGAGGCGGCGGCGGCTGCGGCCGAGGCGCGCAGGGCGGGGTGCAGCGCGCGGTCGGGCGCGTGCGGCGCGTTCAGCAGCCCCAGCAGGTTGGGCCCCGTCAGGCTCTGCTGCTGGCTGGCAGGGCACACAACACTAGCTCACCGACCTCTGTTGCACGAGTACGCTGGACTGAATGCGTCTACTAGAACGACAACTGTGTCTTGCGCCGATTTCAAGCGCTCCAAAGAGCGGCATTACAAATGCAAACATTTTGGTGTAGAAAAAAAGAATTTCGAAAAATTATGATAGCAGCGGACGCGGGTTCGATTCCCGCCTCGAGATCATAATTTTTCGAAATTCTTTTTCTAACCACCAAAATTTTTGTACTAATTTTTCTAACATTTTATATAATGTTAAAATTAAAAATCGAATAGATTACAAATGCATCTCTAATATTAGTCCTGTGGACGTTGACCTTCGTACATCATAATCAAATTGGCTTAATTTTTAATGATAACCTTCAGTCCAGCGTACTTGTTTAATAGAAGTCAATAGACTAGGTTCAAATGGCATTGTACAGCACGTTTTTCTGCAGGATGAATTTTACCGAATTTAGTAGTGGCTCAAACATTGAGTATAGAGCCTTTGTGTCCACACGTGTCCGTTTTTTTGCAGGACGGACGACGTGTGACCGGTTCTATACTCGATGTGTGAGCCACTAACTTGTTCGGTAAGATTCATCCTAAAAAAAACTTGCCGTACAATGTGCGAACCTAGCCGCAATCTCCGATACCTCCCTCTCCCTTCTCGCTCCTTTTGTCTCCACTTGCTATGATCCTCACACGCCTCTCTCGCTTCATCCAAGCTCACCAATGTACTACGATAAAACTGTGTCATAATTTCATATTGTGTGTTTTTGTCCCGTAGACATTTGTCGATTGAATTTAATTTGTCAGCTAATAAACATCTATTTTAAAACTATTCCTTTATAAATTTGAGAATTAATGCTACAACTTACAGCATGACCAAAACCCTCAAAAATATGCCACACGGCCATACCACACCGAGAACAGACCCCGTATTATGTAAGCCGATTTCAGTTGCTTTGGTCTACCCGTCACACTCACACTTTGCTATTATTCTCAATGAGTGGCAGAGACGGGTAAACCAATGCAACTTAAATCGGCTTACATAATACGAGGGCAGCTAACATTATTATTGCACCTTTCTGTTTCACCTGTATAACTATCTATTTAACATCTGCGATACCAACATGTGGCAATAAATGATAGACTGTGACTAACTATTATACGACATCTCAATACAACGTACTTGATGATATTCTGTTTCAGCAGCATCCTGTGAATGTTGTCGGGAGGAGGCTGTGCATCCGTAGCCACCTGCAGAGGGCGGGCGGGCGTCTCTGTCCGGACTACTGGCTCAGGGTGGGTGGCTGGCTCAGGGTGGGTGACTGGCTCAGGGCGGGTGACTGGCTCAGCGTGGGTGGTTTGCTCAGGGTGGATGATTGGCTCTGGGTGGACAGCTGGTTCGGGGTGAGGAGGGGGCAGGTGCGTTAGGGCGGGCGCGGGTGTCGGTTCCGGCGGCTCGGCCGTGACTTGCGAGGGCGGCACACTCGCCGTCGCGGCCGGGTATTGATGGGTCGGAACGTCCTGCAATATAATTTAATTCAAATATATTTATCTATGAATATAACCATCACCACCGGCCCTTTAATGTCACCACTGCTGGGGCCTGTGCCCCAGCAATGCCTGTGCCTTCTCTATGTATGAAAGAATATGACCAATGTGGGTTGGTGAGTATTATTATATATACATTTGATTGGTAGTGCGCGGCATGTTTCGGTTTATGTGATTGGCGAGTTGTAGGATTGTATTTGGTGCATAATTTACAATGTACCTGCAATGTCATAACTCGTTGACAATGGTGGGTTTCTCTGCAGCCTACTTGCGTGCCGTTCTGCTAGCGGAGCGTTGGGCCCTGATGCGTTTAGTATCATCTTGGTATTGAACGCGGCAGGGTCGGCGCTTCGTTGCGGACCGGGGCGTGGGCGGGTTTGGGAGACCTATCATTACAGACTGAGGCATGCTGCGCACTCCACTGTTTTTTTTCCACTATTTTTTTTTTCTTGGACACACGGGTTTTCGGTATCTAGCGACTTGACGATTCATAAGTCAATATCTGGTATGATTACAATACGTAATCATACCAGATATGAATAAATGAATTTTGACTTTGACTTTGATTAACGATTGCAGATAATGCCTACGACTCAATATTTATGTAGGACTGCTTCAAAATGTTCCAATTATGCAAGTGAACCTTGAATAAAAATTACTATAATTTTGATAGACTATCAAAAGAACAACCTTCGTTTAAAATGCAATCTGAGGCTCTTTTTTACTGCCCAAGGTGAGTTAACAATTTCACTTCCCCCCTGACCAGAAAGTGTTATTTTCCGTGGCGGAAAAGGCCACAAGACGGGTACGAATTGAGCGACCGCCTCCGGTCTCTCGTCGGTTAGATAGGCAGCACCACCCACCTGCACGGGCGTCGGCGCGTGCGCATCCTCGGCCGCGCCGCGCTCGCCCCTGTCGACGACGGGGCTGACGAGGAAGCGCGAGATCTTGCGCGTCGGCTTGGCGCCTCTCCTCTCGCCGTTCTGGGACTCCGCGCTGCCCGACCGGTCCGGCGCCAGGGACCCGCCGTCCGATTGGTTCGAGCCTGACCGACAAATCGGTTTCGCTCAAAACGATGTATTGGCACAGTATAGCCCACTTGCACTGACGCTAGGGCACCGACTTCTATTAAACGGGCACGCTGGACTGTACAATTCGATTATCGCCATCTTGGCGCTGATGGCACTGTTTTACGAAGGTGAACGTCCAGTGAACTATTATTGAGATGCATTTGTAATGTCAAATACAAGCAACAAGCCTCAAATTTGATACCATTGCCACTCGATGGGCTCTTTAAATCGGCACAAAAAACATTTGTCATTTTAGTAGAAGTATTCAGTCCAGCGTATTTATCCCCTCCAGGGATACCCGCCATTTTGAATTTCGCGCGCTTACGTCACCTGGCGGCCAACCCACCCCTTGCAAAAACGGCGCGTCTTTTTAAAATGAAAATATCTCTAAAATGTTTTATGAAAGCTATTTTATAAATGTTGTGTTTCTGAAATCCTTATGAAATAAGCTATCTAGTGTATGTACACATTAATACAATTATACTGGAAATATGTTATTAATTCTATGTTGAAATGTATTTTTGAAAATTTTGACAGTTCTATGAAAACCCAAAGGCAGCTCGAGTAGGTACAACTAGTGAATCGTTCAATTCAGTTAAAATGGCGCCGTTTGGTTGTCATGTGTCATTATATGCCGTCCTTGTTATTTTCTTTACGCGTTGCATAAGTTAGAGCAGTAATAGATAAAATAAATCGCGTAAGTTGTGCTTTAATACAATGTAGGAGCGATCGACCTCCTGGAGGCGGCTTGACAGATGTGCGGTTTTTGACATCGACCTCAATGAGGTGGCGTGACAGACGAGGGGTTAAATAATAGAGGTCAGTGCGCTAGCGTTGTAACTATGCCATAGGTGGCGAGCCTATTACCATCTATCGGGCACATAAATCGCAGTATATTGCTAGGCGATCTAAGAGGAATGCTGCTGCCCATTACTCATTGCTGTGTTCACCCTTAGCCGCCTTGTACGACACCCACAGGAGAGATGGGGTCCACCGTCAGTCACCACGCGGATTAGTGATACACTGTGAGACGTTATTAGCCCAATAATTTATTCACCTATAGACGAAGCCGTGCTGATCTTGCGGGGCAACAGCGCGTGCTCGCCGTGCTGGGGCGGCGGCGGGTCGTCGTGGGCGGGCGGCGACCGCTCGCCTTGGGCGGGCGGCGGGCGGTCGTCCGGGGCGGGCGGCTCGCCCCCGTCGTACGCCAGCTCGGCGGCGATGTTGTCGTGGCTGGCGGTGGGCGTGGTGCACTCAGAGTTGTCCTGGTTCGAGTCGGTCAGGTTCTCCTCGCGCTCCGTCGTCTCCGAGTCGTACTCGCTCTGCGCGTAGAATGATTTTTTCCAAATTATTTAATGAAAATTAAAAGTTATCACTGAAAAAAAGGCTTACTAAGGCTGCGCTTCCATAGATTGACCAATGATATTGCTCAAATCACACATCTCATCTCCACTCCGCAATATCATTGGTCAATTTTTGTCAGCATCAGCTCAGCTCCGCGTCTATGGAAACGCAGCTTGACCATTTTCATAATCTTTTAAATTATCGATAAATAACAAGTTCGAGTGAACATAACATAAGATTCGGCCTGTTATGAGAAGAAACGAAATACTTGTGACTAAAAGAGTGATAAATATGAATGTTGAGGGATGGAGTGGAAGAGGAAGACCGCAGAAGAGACGGATGGATTGCATGAGAAACGATATGAATCTGAATGAATGGAGGAAATGACAGCTAACAGCAGTGAATGGAAGAAAAACATCCCGTCCTGAAACAAGACGTCCCTTTCCCCTACGTGTAAACGTAAATGTGCGTACACTGTTGCCGTTAATACAAGAACCGCGTGTATGAGAACAGCACGGCCGTGAGGCATGCCCGGCTAGCATGACTAGCGAAACGATATGATATAGCCATTTATCGTTTAAAATACGTATTTTTGACCGTTCAAAGAATCAAAAATACATGGGCAGCAGCGTCAAAAATAAATGTATTTTTGAAGGTTCAAAGCGATAAATGGCTGTATCATATCGTGTTCCGGTGGTCATACAGCCCGGCTGGTGTGGTGGTGGTATCGATCTCGCTCACCCTGTCGATGTTGAGCCGCAGCGCCCGGTGCGGCGGCCGGGGGTTGGCCAGCAGCTGCCCCACCAGCTCCTGCACCAGCTCCATCAGCGCGCCGCTCTGCCACTCGGGCAGCAGGTTGTTGGACACCTGCAACCATATACCTGTTGTTACTATTCACATTAACACGTCTCTGTGGCGGCGACGGCATAGCAGAATACAGTTGTCACCTCCCCCATGTCCCCCGTGGGAGTTTTTTTTTATGCAAGTCCACAAAAAGCCCAAAATCTCTTTGCGTACACCTGACAAAACAAAATATTAAGAAAACCAATGTCACTGTCACGGTCTGTCAAATAATTGACAAGTGACAAAACAATAACGCGACTAACGGCGGGTCCCAATATTCTATCAACAGTTGAAGATAGACGTACTACAGCTTAGCAATTTCTGTTAATTTTATCGTAATACTTCCTGACCGGTGGGCCTACCGCCTAACTCGATTGTTGATGATAGCTCTATAGCAATGCACTGATTATCCGAGCGACCGCCTATAATTGTATCAGCAATAAGCACAGAGTATAACAACAACTGATAACGTGAACGAACGATATAGTTCTTTAGGTATAAGATGAGCTTTGCATTTGAGTGAGTGATCGCAAAAGTAGGGTTAGCGAAAAAAATAATATAATTAAATATTTTAAAAGAAAATTATATTTTTTTTTATTAGAAAGCAAGTTATTGAGTAGTTACGAACGTAAATAGGAACGGACATACACACAAATCGAACACTTAACCATCCTCCGGCTTCTCCGCCAGTCTGGTAAAACGCTATTTATGTCCATAACTTATTAAAAAAAATATTCTAACTCTTCTACATCGGTCATTGATTCTTCACTATCTTCATGTTCACTCTCATCTGATGACACATCATCGCACAGATGATGTAGCGCTCCGTAAAACCATCAATAGCGGCGTCGCGACCATCATATGGTTTTTCTTCTTTTACTGCATGGTCAAAATCATTGACCATATATTTTCAATGGGATCAAAATTTTCACTAAAATAATACCTAATTAAAACAGCGAAATATTATTAATATATGTAGCTGCTAGCGGTACAAAGGAAAGTGCGAGACAGAGTATTGACAGTTGACGGACGCACCGAGCAGTAGGCCTAGCACGGGCGTGAAAAAAATGACAGTGTTTTCTCTCAGGATTTAGTGGGAGTTAGAGCGAGAAGAAAAGATTTTCTTTCCCCTGAAAGAGATGTGTCCACGTCCCGTGCTACGGGGGGTGCAGTATTGACAGCTATCAATTTAGCTAGCAGTCATCTTGAATTTTTAGGCGGTACGGATTTTCTGCCAAATTCATACAAAATCCAAAGCTATTGCTGATAGTGACAAGTTAAAAAGCTATAGCTGATAGTGACAGCATGACGTCATAAACTATAGCTTTTTCTTTACCAATAGAGTTAGGCGGTAGGCCCGCCGGTATACATTCTTATGGCATATAAATTATCCCGTAGCCATGATTACGTCAAATGTTTGACAGGAAAGCAGTTTAATATATGGGAAATTAAAATTGTTGTTTTTACTATTTTACTCGCAATTTTTCCATACTTTCTCACCTTTCATGTCTTGGCTGGCCCAAGACAATCCTTTCTCCAAAATCAGCTCTATCGAGCCAGCCGTTCTCGAGTTTTAGCGAGACAAACGCACAGCAATTCATTTTAAATAAGAAGAAAGATAAGGATCAAACAAATTTTCAGAAAGTATTTTATATTAATCTTCATGGATACTTATTCCACTTAAAATTAAAATTTTATTTATTTATAGCCTTTAAGGTACTCAAAATCATGTTAATATCGTTTGTTTAAAAATGCCGCCAAAACGCCACGTTATGTTTATTTTTACGTTATAGATTATTCGATAAACAACCGTGCAACAGTATATTTCTTTCATCAAATACATTTGAATTTTAATCTGATTTAATGCGATCCCCTAATCTGTTTGTAAGAAGAAGACCACGCTAAAACCACTAGCCACCCACCAGATTGCTGGCGATCTCCTCCGGGTTCACGTCGGTGATGTCGAACTTGAAGGTGACCGTCTTCGATTTGGACTCGAGCTGGCACTCGACCACGTTGGTGGTCTCGTTGGCCTCCAGCACCGTCAGCTTGGGCAGCTTGTCCTTCTCGCGGGACCGCTTCTTGGAGCCGCGCGATTTCTTCTCCGAGGCGATCGGCGAGGGGACCGCTGTGCCGGCTGCGAGAGACACATACATATAGTGAGCGCCACGGGTCATGCAATGCACAGACACATAGGTGTCAGGTGAGGTTTCTGCGGTTTTTATTTTGTTTTATAATAGTCGTTGACCTGGCAACAAGAGTCCAAGACATGTTACTGCTAACAGTAAGCTCGCCTCATACAACATGGCATCTAAAAGGTGTGTTTAATTAAAATTTGAATTTATAAATTTAAAAAAAACTACAAAATTACCTTCCTGTGTCTCCGCTTGCTTCTCGTCGACAGAACTGAGCTCCGGCTGCCTTATAGCATCCGGGTGTGTCGCCCCGGACGGGAACTCGCTCATGGGCGTCAAGAACTGTTCCTTCTGGGTGCCGTTCCCCGCGTAACCATTCTCCAGCTGCTCCTGACTTAAATTCAACTGCTGCGGGACAGAATCGGGCATTTGTACGGGCACTGGGACAGCCTGTGGGACAGCCACGGGCTGGGACATAGGGACTGGTTGGGGCATCGGCAGCGACTGAGGTATGGATGTTATTGGCATCTGTACCGGGACAGAGGGTACAGGCTGTTGGACAGACTGCGTCGATTGCGAAGGGTGAGGCATAGACTGGGCTATACTCTGCGCCGGTTGGATCTGGACTTCCTGCATCGGCTGAGGCACGTTCTGAACTGACGAGGGGATCGAGGACTCCACGTTGTACTGCACATTCTGCATCACTTGCATCGGTTGGCTCTGGGCTTGCTGGTACATTTGCAAAGGGTTGGCGGCATAGTTCTGCACGGGCGTGCCCTCGTGACTGGAGATTTGCCGCTCCGTCTGCTGCACCACGCTGAAGCCCTGCGGCATCATGTTGTGGGGCAGCGACTGGCCCTGCATCTGGTGCATCTGGTGGTATTGCTCCTCGGACTGCTGCTTCTGCATCTGATTCTGCAGTTGAGTCTGATACTGCATCTGCTCCATCGACATCTGCGGCTGCAATGGAACCTTTTGGTATTGATCCTGGAGTGTCTGCTGGTCGTGGACGTCCACCGAACTCACCTGGCTCTGTTCCGAGCCCTGCCTCTGGTACATGGGCCTCTGCGACCGCAGTATCTCCTCCACTTTCTGCTGCTGCTGCCCCATAATTTGCTGCTTCTGCGCCAGCAACGCCAAGTTCTGTTGGTCGATGAAGTTCTGCTGCGTTTGCAGCTGAAACTCTTGCTGTGCTAAGTACTGCTGCTGTTGGAAATTCCTTATATGGTGGGGAGATAGGGTCTGGCCGGGCATTTGCATGTGTTGTTGGTTTAACATTTGCTGCTGTAATACTAGCTGCTGCTGCGTCAGCATCTGTTTTTGGATGTTGAGTTGCTGCTGCGCGTGCGATATCTGCTGTTGGGCCTGGGCTACATGCTGCTGCTGGGCTAGGAACATTGGATCAACTGCACCGAGTATAGGTTGAATGAACTGCTGGCTCTGTTGGAACATCTGATTTTGCTGTTGAAACTGCGCCCCGATCAGGTTCTGCATCTTCTGCTTCATCTCCTCCTGATGCTGATCGGCCTCAGTCTGCTGGTTGACGACTTGCTGCGGCATCTGCTGCGTCGTCTGCTGACTCTCAGACTCCGACTCCTTTCTCGGCTGCAAGTTGTCCGGCCTGTGAATGATTTGTGTGAGGATAGTCTGAAGATTCTGAAGTGAGGGGTCCAGCATTTGGCCTGTGACGAGATTCTGCGGTGTGTTCAAGTTTTCCTGGTTGAGATGATCCTCGAGTTGTTTTTGGTGAATGGCGGCTGCCTGTTGGGCGATAATGTTCTGCTGCTGTTGGATGATCTGTTGCTGGAGCGCTTGGTTCTGACTGTTTATTTCTGCTGATAAGTGCTGGTTGAGGAGTGCAGGCTGCAGCTGGTTCTGCGAGTTGGGGTTGTTGTCTAGATGGTGCTGTTGCCCTTGTTGGTCCATCATTTGATTCTGAACTGAGTGCTCGAGCATTTGTTGGTTCAAGAGATTCTGCTCCATCATTACCTGGAACCAATTGCACAAAAAACATTCTTAAACGCTGCATTTCGACCAGAGATGTGCGAAGACAATGTGTAGTACAAGGATGTGTTGTTATAATGTGTGGGGGTTTCTACCAAACTTTGAAAATGAAAATTTGCAACAATTTGAGGTACTCTACTTCCAACAAACATCGTCTATTGACGTACAGAAGACACCCAAAGAATCGTCACAAACCTCGCAACACATTACTCGTAAAACATCAATACTTGTTTAGTATGTAGAAAGTCAGCTTAGCTTAGCACAGGCAGCTTTCGTGGAAAAGGGCATAGTACCTTTTCCACGAAAGCTGTGCTGAGGGAGCTTAGAAAAATGATGGAGTGATTTTTTTGGTTCTCCTTAAACACATCCTTGAAAACGCAGCTTTATAGTGGATGAAGTTAGAAAGATAACTTCATCCGCTATAAAGCTAATATATAAATAATACATGATTTATTTTTGGAATGAACCAATACAAAGTACTTACAACTTTTATAACGATTGAACTTGATGTGTTACCTGATGCGTGATGTTCTGCACTTGCGAGGGCGACATGCGCGCCTGCCGCAAGTTGTGCTGCAGCAGCTGCATCGCAGCGTCGTCGCTGTTGAACTGCAGCTGCTGCTGCAACAGCTGCTGCTGGGCTTGCAGCAGGTGCGACTGCTGGTCCAATCTGCGAGTAATAATGAATTACGATGATTAGTTTTAAACAGACCGACTATATTTTTTAATACAAGTTCACATCACTTATACTAGATGTCGCTAGGAGTAGCATTTTGTTACCATAAACTAACAAGTAACGTGTCGATCAGATTCTTCTTCTTCTTCCTGCTCTACTCTCCTAGCCAAGTGACCAATCTATTCGAACGCATACAATATAGGATGTATAAAACTGACGTATTACAGGGAAAACAATACGTTTCATACTTTTGTTTTCTATGCTTTCGAATTGATAAACCACTTGGCTAGGAGGGTAGGGCAGGAATAAAAAAATCATTCATCCATTCATATCGGTCAGACGTCATTAAACCACCCGCTTCCTTTTGATTCATAGCATTCATCACACCGTTAAGGTGCCAGTAATAAATTAATATAAAAAAAGGAGACGGAAAGGATCATGACGAGGGACCGATGAACGGAGAGAGTGATCGGGATGGCAACATTCCGAATACTTCTGCTCAAGGTTTTGGTTAAGGTTTTACAACTGGCCGCCTGCCTGACACCGACCCTCTTTGGGTAACGTGACTATCAGATAATCCGTCTGATGGCGGGCTGCGGGCCTCGAGCGGTAGCTCATGGCTCGGGCATGAACTCAGGGGACATCCCGGTCTAAGGCGACGGGGCTCCCCTTTGCCCCCCTGTGCTCGACCGGGTGCCGGGTGGTTTGCGGTGGGGCAAGGCCCAGCCAGGAGCTAGTGAGCGGGCCTCGGCTTATGCCATGTACCCGAGGGAGCAGAGAGTAGAGGGGAGGGAACCTGGTGGTGGGTCGGCGAGATAAGTGGGGATGATAATGATGGTATGGTCCAGTCCAGTGGTGTCAAGCGCGGAGATGGTCTCGCGCGATGGGCCGTGACTTGGTTGTCGTGGTCGGTGCGTGTGCCCGCGCAGCACGGGGCAATGTCCCGCGCTCGGCTGAGGGCGATAATCCCCCAGATCCCCAGATCAGATAATCCCCCGAATACAGAAACGCTACTCAAAGTTTGAGTCCTGCTCAGCATTAAAGTATTGTCAAAATTGACGTTTTTCCATACAAATTCTGACAGGTATTGTCCACTTAACTTTATAAGCAGTGGTCAAAATTTTAGGAGCGTTTCTGTATTCGGGGGTATGTATATTATATTACAAGGTATCATCAAGATGTTATGACATAACTCACTGGACAGACGCCAAAGTAGGCTGTGGCCCCACTCCGTTGAGTAAACCAGCCTTCACTTGCTCCACCGGGCCTGCCTGTTGTTGGTTCTGAATCATCTTGACCTGTATAATGAGAAATTTATTTTATATTTTATGGTACCACTATATGGCCATTATTTTATTATTTTGTACGGCACGAATTGGGATTCATTAAAATTGGCAAGTAAAAAATATTAGACCACGTAATAGTAAGAGATGCGAGAGGAACTCGCTAGCGCAGTGGCATAGCGCGGTTGGCGCAATTACGATTGCGTAACCTAACTAACCAATGTTCGCTAAGGCCGGTCATTGGATGGATGTCCAAAAAAGTATTATCTCTAGTTCCTCCGTGTTTCGAAAGGCACGTTAAGCTGTATGTCCCGACTACATCTACAGTCTATTAAACCCACCAACCAGCACTGGGCCAGTGTGGTGGGTTATGGCCCAATCTCCCTATATTCTTCCATCCATAGGGAAGGCCTGTGCCCCAGCAGTGATGATGATGACGTAATAGTAACACCCACCTGCATGAGTTGTTGTTCGAGCAAGAGATTCTGTTCATTTATCAGATCCTGGTTAAACAGCATCTGCGCCTTCTTCTCGCTCCTCTCCCTGGAAAAAATCAAAGTAATTCTCCATTATGTATCTGCACATAAAAAGTTATATATAGAGACGAGACGAAAAGTCTTAGCATTCCATGGATTCACCGTGCGGGTGCCCGGTCTATAGTGCGACAGAGAAGGAAGTCAGTGGCTACGGTGTATTGCCATTGCCACGTTATTAATTATGACACGGTCCAAATACAATGGTGTATGATGTTATCAATAAATATAAAAAATATAAAAACTATAGATAAAAACAATCAGATGATAAATCTAGCCACACCCAAAGTCAATCATCAGCAACCCGTGTGCACATATAAAAATTCATTACAATTCTATGGCTTTAATGAATATCTATGGCTTCGGGACAATTACATTGAAACGTTTCTTATTTGGACTAGTCGAAGAAACAATAATAACAGGCAATCTGTCTTTGAAGGTCCCCTGAAGAGCATTATTGCGGAAACACAGAAACCTTATACATTATAATCTAGACAAAAGTCGTAACTGACGGCGAATAGTCCGTCTTGTCTTGTCACACGACAGAAAACGTGAATACATTAATAATTAATGCCTATTTTCTAGATAGATTGTGCACGATAAATGGCAATAGGCTCGCCAACAATTACATGGGACCTAACATAATTGGCGAAACGTGGCTGCTAGTTCACCTCTGCATACTATTTCGGGATATAGGCGTGATTTATGTATTTATGTATGTATGTATGAGTATTTTCTAGATGTCATGTGGTGACGGTAGAGCGTAATACAGTTGTCACCACCCCCATCTCTCCCGTGGGGGGTGTCTTACATGGAGGCTAAGGGTAAAGACAGCGATGAGTAATGGCAGCTGCATTACTCTTATACCACCTAGCAATATTCTGCGATATACGTGCCCGATACATGGCAATAAGCTCGCCACCACATGAGACTTAATATTTAGCGAATCGTGGGAGTTATTTCACCTCTGCCTACCCCTTCGGGGATATATGCGTGATTTATGCTCTATGTCACAGTCAATTTTTATGATTTTTTTTGTGTATATTTTGAGACCTGAGTATAGGTCGTAGGCTATGTTTTATATTTATAACCCTAGGATAAAAAAGCAAAACAACGGTTGCCGGGTCAGCTAGTATTCATATAAAAATCAAATAACGAATGTATGAAAATTTCAGAAAGTTAACAACTTTCCGCGGTCCAAATTAATTTGTTTATTCGACACACAGGGGTACCCATGTGAAAACGTGACAGACTGGATACAAAAAATAATGCAGACTAACTGCCGCACTCAGAGACGTCAAATAACGTTAATGGGTACTTAACGTCAAAACATGACAATTCAAATCTAGTCGCTATTCTTGCCGGGTCTTTTTTTTTTGTCAGAGTGGAATGCTTTTACGCACCTACCAGCCGTTAGCTAGGCGACTGGCGTGTGTGGGACTCGCTCAGCGCACGAAGCATCAGCAATACCCACTAAACCACTCCGGTGTTCCTCCTAGCCCTTTAAGCGGGGAAAGTCTGGGAATTCTTGCCGGGTCTATGGTCTAGATTTGAATGAAAATTTTTGACATTAAATACTCATTAAAGTTAATTGACGTCTCTGAGTGCGGCAGTAAGTGTCGGCCTAGAAAATCACCATCTAGCTTGTATTAAGCAAAACAACAAAAGATCAATATCTGTTATTACAATGTATACCGTACGCCATGACCTTAGCTGTATCTGTATTACCCAAAGGTAAATCACGCAATGCAAATTTTAATGGACAAGCCACGCGCGACATCCCCACCGACCTGTCTTAGTCAAGTTATGCTACAGGAGCGATTTTTGTAATTTCTGATGAATGACTGACAAATATTATGGCATAGTTAATATAAACTTAACTAACTTGAAACTAAGTGCTCCTATGCTGGCCTGGGAATGAAAATGTAACATATAATATCTGACGGCCGGTTTGGTCGAATTGCCAGATCGCTGGCTGTCGGCCAAGAGGTCCCAGGTTCGAATCCTGGTAGATGACAATTTCGTGATGAACACAGATATTTGTTCACAAGTCATGGTTGTTTATATAGTATATTTTCAATATTTATATATGGTTATTAGGTGTCTTTAAAATTTGTCCGTTATCTAGTATCCATAACACAAGTGCTTGAGCTACTTACTTTGGGCTAGCTAGATGATAGGTGCGAGTGAAGAAATATTTATTAATTAATATGCCACCCCAACCCACCCTAAGGGTGTCGTAAGTGACTACTAAGAGAGATTGGCTCCTTGAGAATAATCACCTTGGAGCACCCGAAGGGTAAAGAGAAAGCCACCAACAAGATCATACTCAAAGAGTGTCAGGCTGGCAAATCCTTGAGCAGTATGAATTGGAATGTTGTCACCCCAATTAGCTCTCTTCGTTCATCGGTCACTGAATATGGGCCTTTTCTTTAAACATTCATTCATTACATCATGAATAAAGAGATACGGTGAGTGAGATGTCTTATGTAATAATCATTTTCTTAGAACACAATGACAACATTGCCGCGAGTTTTGGTCATGACATACCATCGGTATTTAGCACTGCTAGCTAGGTACAGTGGAACATACAAATTACGATCTCTCTCAAGGTTAAATAAGCAAGTTTACAGACACGAAAACAAGTTTACAACATAATCTTGTTAATTAGTTGTCCATTTCGGGTAAACTAAGCGTGGCCACGGAGAATATAAAATTGTCTATTCCTACCAGTTTGCAATCTAAGCGTGACTAGCGTAAAGAGTTGATTCAATAAATAAAAATAATATATATTTCTTACACTCACAACTATCATCTAGCCCAAAGTAAGTAGCATAAGCACTTTTGTTATTATGGATAGGTGACGAACAAATTTGAATATACATAATAATTCAAATACTTTATTGCCTACTATGTTTCATACAATAACTATGTGTAATTTTAGGTCTTATAAGATGTGTATCTACGATAGTGTATCTACACTATAATTTAAGATTTTTCGGGCATTGCAATATTTATGAACAAAAATATTTTTAATAGGTATACAACCATGGCTCAAGAACAAATTTTAACGTCAGCATTCATCACAAATATTTGCCTCTACCAGGATTCGAATACGGGACCTCTTGGCCGATTGCGTACCATACAAAACCGGCCGGCAATGTGTACCTATTTAACTAGTTTCCATCCGCACCTTAGCGGGAGAACACGATTTCTTTAATCACAAACGGATAAATGTTGTATTAAAAATAAACGGTGCTATTACAAGAAAGTGTTTAAGACGAGTGTTTAAGAGGTGTTTAAATCTGATGTTGTCACTTTTTGGTCAATAGTTTGTGACAGAGACGACATCTGTATTAAACAATTCTTAATCAAAACACGTCTCACTGCCGCACTCAGAGACGTCAAAAAGCTTTAATGACTTGTTAATGTTAAAAAATTTAATTCAAATCTGGACCATAGACCCGGCAAGAATAGCGACTAGTTTTAAACTGTCATTTTTTGACATTAAGTACGCATTAACGTTATTTGACGTCTCTGAGTGCGGCAGTTAAACACTTTTTTGTAGTAACACCGAAAGTGTTTGTTTGTTTTATACCATACAACAGCAACATTTCGACAAGACCATCATCTTCCATCGAAACACAAATTTCCCGCCAAACCAAAGAGGTTGCACAGAGGTGAGAGTCAAAAGTCAAAGTTCACCACAGCCGCCTACCTCACCGTCTAACTGAGCGAGCGTTGTTGACGCGAAACAAGCAATACTCACAACACAGCGGGTGAACGTCTGAAAACCACCCCGATTGCGATTAGACCAAGAGCCAAGAGCCAATCGCGCGTACACAATGCGAGCCTAAGCGAGTGAAATCGTCTCAAACACCGCTACGCATCCGCTAACGTTGTGTTCGGCACACGCGAGGTCGGCCTACACTGGCTGCGAGAGCTGTCGGCTTATTTACTCGGCTGTCGTAGCCATGGCAACCGGCTTGCGAACTTGTGAGCATTAGTTTAGCAAGCCTTTTGGTTATTTTTTATTGAAGGTCTATTTTTAATTATTATTTTTGGTAGCAAGCAATAGGCGCAATTATTTTAACTTTATGTTGCATGATGAGGCCATCTGGCTTAAAGCTGCATGCAGTTTAATATTGGAAGTTTGTAATGATTAACATAAAATATGTTCAACTCTGTTGATGGTCCAAATAAATAAATAAATAAATAAAATAAATATATCTGGATATCATTGCATTTAATATATGGCCTTAGAGATAAAACTCAGTGACATTTTGATCAATTTTCACCTATTCTGATAATCGTTATCAGCACACCAAAATACACAAGAGAAAAAAAATTGTAAGTAACTAATGCCCTATTTCTATTAAAAGAATATTTATTGAATATTTATTGTCTAAAACATCACGCTAATCAGTACAAAACTAGATTTTTAATGCCAAAAAGTGTGGTTAACTATAATTATTTGCTAATTAGCTGAATGTTACTTGGTGAGTTTAACCTTTGAGCCAACGAATAGTTTATACTTGATTTATATGGACGGAAAATAATTTGGTAGCTTTTAATATTTTTTTTCAATCAAATCTATAGTTAAAATGCTTGAATTATAAAAACCAAATGACAGACATACGTGACACCGGGATTCGAGACCGGGACTTCACTCGGGATTCGGGCAACATACATACATAAATCACGCCTATATCCCCGAAGGGGTGGGCAGAGGTGAACTAGCACCCACGTTTCGCCAACTATGTCAGGTCCCATGTAATAGGTGGCGAGTCTATTGCCATTTATCGGGTACAAAAGTCGCAATACATTGCTATTGCTAGGTGGTATAAGAGGAACGCTGCTGCCCATTCCTCATGACTGATTTATCCTTAGTCGGCCTGTACGACACCAACGGGAGAGATTTGGGGTGGTGACAATTGTATTCTACTCTGCCGTCACTACACGGCACTACGGCACGATTCGGACAACGGAGCCATTAATAAGATTTTGTAAATAATTAATGCATGTAATTAAAATACCTATTAAGATAAACGATACAGGAGATACCAACTTTAATTCAAATAAATCATTTATAAAACAGATTTCTTAAGTGAACTGCCACGGTTTTTAATCTAAAACAAAAAACGAATGGCATCTGTGCTAGAAAAACTATCATTACAAAGAAAAAGATGACAGAAAAAATTCCAATTTATATAATCCTGATGTCTCCTGCAGCTGTGCTATGACAAGTATACCCACGTGTAAAATCACATGTTATTTGTTATTTGCCGTGTTCGTTTCGGTATCGGAAGAGTTTTCGCACACATTAATTCATGAAAAACAACAGTTTATACAATCACTTCAAGAGTCCACTAACACATCAAACTAGGTACATACCTACATTGAAAATTGGCACAACACAAAAAAGTCTTTGAATTTAATGCCTACTCAACAACAATCAACGCTTTGAGCATCGCGAATAATCCATACTGCACTTAACCATTGGGTGCGCCAAACTTCGGAACGCATAGGTCATAATTAACCACCGCGCTCATTGAGGCGTCAAAATATTGACGTAAAGATGATAAGCCACAAGTAACCAACAATAATAAAGATAAAGAAGAATATTGCGATTGTGAAAATCGGTTAACAAATTTCCACATATTAATACGACAGTGATTTATGCACGTATAAGTACGGTCAGCCTTGTTGGTAGAAATGTAATTTGAATTTTTTTTTAACTTTTTGTTAGGGCCACTTGAATGGTGGTTTGTCTTTCACCATTTAAGAGTCCTAAGATGCTCAGGTATTGGTCTACGTCGAGCACTCCCTTAGTCGGATTTTATTATATTATCCCCAACTCAATGAGTTGGGGTTGGTACATCATGTTATTTTGTCGCTCCTACCTATCTTACTGCCGCACTCAGAGACGTCAAATAACATTAATGAGTACTTAACGTCAAAAAATGACAATTCAAAACTAGTCACTATTCTTGCCGGGTCTATGGTCTAGATAGTCTGAAAATTTTTGACATTAAATACTCATTAAAGTTAATTGACGTCTCAGAGTGCGGCAGTTAATCTGTTAGAAACTTCCATTCAGAATATGATTCAAAAGCTTTATTCACCACCAGCCCTTTAAAAGCCCCAAATGCCGTGGCACAGGCCCTCCCTTACATATGGAGAATACAGAAAGAATGGGTCATAATAACCCACCACACTGACCAAATGCGAATTGTTGGGTTTTAAAGTCTGCCGTTGCAGCCGATACCAACTGTTAACGTGCATTGCGACGTATGGACAATTATTATTATAGAGAATTATGAATTATATTCATGGTCACCCATCCAGCGGACCTTAGAGAACATTCAGTTTAAGCAATCGCCGGTCTAGCGCGCTAACTGCCGTACTCATAAGACGTCAATTAATGTAAATGAGTACTGAATACAAAAAAAAATCAAATCTAAACTAGTCGCAATTCTTGCCGGGACTATGGGCTGGTTTTTCTTGACTTTTCTTTTTATTAATTAATCACTCATTAAAGTTAATTGACATCTCTGAGTGCGGCAGAAAGCCACCGCGCCCCAGTAGTTAGACCCCAATGACATTTAGCTATGCAGCGTGATGAACACAATTAGCGGTTTTGACGGAACAAATAAGAGATTGCCCAGTAGTTCTGTCAAATATATCCGTTATCAACGATAGCCTTAATATCTTCACAGGTAAACAGCCTAAATACGAATGATAAAAAGTCTACGTCTGCGTAGACGTATCGGTTACCATTAAAAGAAATCAGGTCAAGAGCCGTTATTTCCAGTAACCCCTCTTTGCGAATGCGTGGATCTGCATACCGGACACGATATCGGAGCGCGTTCGATAGTTTCGCGTGCCCGGCACACATTTCTCTGGCAGTCTGTGTTCGGAGGCGAATATTTTCGGAATGCCAGACATTTTGGACTATGCTTGTAAACTGTGGACTAAAATATATCGATCTCTTTAAGATTCATTGGAAACCGTCTATTATTTATTACTTGTTGAAAATGTGTCACAGTCAAAAGGTTTGCAATATTTAAAGGTATACGACCAACCAAACTACCAGGCCTTGTTCTGAGAAAAATGGGCAAGAAACTAGTATTAGTTTGATACTAGGTCATAAGTTATGACCTACCCGCCTAGCATGACCACCGAAACACGATATGATATAGCCATTTACCGCTTTTAACTGTCAAAAACCCATTGATATTTGACAGTTCAAAGTGATAAATGGCTATGGCGGGCTGATAAGGAAACGTACTTTATCAAGTAAGATTGCGAATTACTAAATATACTACAATTTAGAAAATTTTCTAACTATTTTAGCTTGTAAAGTTTTTGTTAACTTCTATACCTACTTTATGTAGTAGTTCCCAATCAGTGATCGTCATAATTTTCTTACTCGTGAGGTCGCAACCTATCACAAAGTGTGAATTAATCCAAATCGCTAAAATTGTATGCATTCTTTTCGGTAGTAGTAAATGTCATAATAATGAAGAAGAAAAACCTAGTCTCAAATTGGTTTTCGCTAGCAGAATCAAACATTTACGTCGCATGTCGAAGAAACACGAACACAACATAATAAATTGTAAAGTAGTGCATAGACACATCAATCATACATAACGTTCATTCATTGGGCGTTTCATTATGCTAGTGAGTCAGGGTCACTGGACGTGCTCGCGTGTACATAAAGCGGTTCGTTTAATCGCCTGTCGAATGTAAGCCATCTTCCGTTCGTGGAGGGTGGAGATAATTGTTATAACACTGGTATATTATACATACAGAAATCTCGCCTATATCCCTGAAGGGGTAGACAGGGGTGAATTGACACCCACGTTTCGCCAATTAGGTTGGGTCCCACCTACCGTACCTACCTATTTTTACAGGTAGCGCGCCTATTGGCATTTATCGGGCAAGGCAATCGCGGTACATTGCTAGGTGGCATAAGAGGAACGCTGCTGCCCATTCATCATCAATGTTTTAACCCCTAGGCCCGAGTTCACCAACACGTAAATCATGGGATTATTGTAAACCGTCATTTATTGACATTTTATCGTATGGAAGAACTGTCAAAAACTGACGGTTATCTTTTAATCGCTCGATTTACGCGTTGGTCAACTCGGGCCTCAGTCGCAAAATGTACCATGGAGGACATATGTCACGGAGTCACGGACGGGACGTGCACGTGACGTTTTGAACGAGACAGGTTCCCCGTCCCGTCCAGGGTATTTACTCGTTACGTATGTAGGGAGAGACCTTTATATAGCATAACAACATATGCCGGGTCAGCTAGTACATAATATAAATTACGCTTTACGTTTATCCGCAATGAAAATGAAATAGTAGATTTTCCATCAAGTGCACAAAACGAATCATTTTTGTCCGAGACTTTTAGCAGCCCGAGCCGAAGGCGAGGGCTGATAGTAATGTCGAGGATAAAAATGGTTTTGTGGACGAGTTAGAAACTCTGCTTTTCACTTCGATTGCGAGGAAATAAAACAGTAATTTATCTTAACATTTCTTAAAATTCAAACTAAAATTAGTACAGTTTTGAATCTTCTCCCTGCCCTGTTCCCAGTCTATCTGGGGTCGGCGCAGTATGTTTCCTCTTCCATTCATATCGGTCAGACGTCATCAAGCCATCCAATCCCTTTTGATTCATATCATCCATCCCACCGTAATGGTGTTAGTGATGAATGAATGTATAGAAAAGAGACTGAACGGACCATGTCGAGAGACCCATGAACGGAGAGAGTGATTAGAATGACAACATTCCATTCCATACTGCTCAAGGTTTTGGCTTAGGTTTTACAGCCGGCCGCCTGCCTGACACCAACCCTCTTTGGGTACGCTGTTGTTGGTGGTTTGCCCTCCACCATTCGGGTGCCCCAAGGTGCTTATTGGTCTACACCGGGCAATCTCCCTTAGTCGACTCTTATGACACCCACAGGATGAGTTGGGGCTGGCCTATTCTACGTTTTTTGTTCGCTCCCAGGCCAGCATAGGAGAGAGCATAGTACAGTTTTGAATACTAAAGGAAATTGTTTTCCCTGTTGATATTAGGCTTGGGCTGCAGACAGTATACAGCCAAGTATTAAATTAATTTTGAAATAATAATTTTCTTAAATTAATTTAATACTTACCGTACCTACTTGAATTAAAATTTTAATATCTTTTATGTCTTAAAAAACGCATCTGGAAAATAAATTTAAGTAAATATTAAAAAATAACAAATTCTATGTCTGAATTTCTTATTGAGTTTGGCTGCATAGCTCATTTTCTTTGCCTTAATATAGATACTTTTATGATTAGATACGTTAATGCTCTAGAGCACAAAAATCGATTTTGTGCAGCTTATATCCTGCACAAACAAGCACTTTCAGAGCATGAGAAGTGAAAATATGGTTTATTTATATAAGGTATGATTACATACACTCATGAATCGTCAAAGAAATAACGTTAAACACTGGAAACGAAAAGAAACACATCCGTATTACCACCCACAGTCCGCCTTTTATGTTATGTCCCTAACGCACACGTGAATCACTCAATGTATTGCTAGCTGGAGCTATCAGGACCGCTGCTGCCCATCCTCGTTATAGTTTCTACTTAATTTTGCTACATTCCATGATAGGTTCGCCTAATCCAATCTCATTAACGTCCTCATACATGCCCGTCCGTTTCGGGTACTGAAGTGACGTCGGCTTCGGGTGATGAAGAATCCGCCTTATCCGTTCCTTCAGTTTTATTCATCCACTTCCGACATTTTTGTCACTCTCCTTTCACTTATCCTTTTTACGTGACCAAAGGAAGTTTAATGTCAAAATTCGTTTATTCATATCTGGTATGAGTACCTACAATACACTTATGAATAGTCATTGATGGCTTTACTAACCCCTTTAAATATTACTGCTAGTATATGCAGCCATCCAGTATAGCGGGGAACGCGGGTTTGTATTCACCATCAGAGCTGGATAGGAGCTCGATAGCGTATTTGTTTTGCGTGCTCGGCCGCAGATAAATAATAATAAATTAATATTTCTTACACTCACACCTATCATCTAGACTAGGTGACGGAACCCTACAATAAAACAATAGTTTTTAAAAGGGTCTCGGCTTTACATTTTTAAGTTAGAGCCAAAAGTCATCATCACATCATCACCAGCCCTTTAATGTCTCCACTGATGGGGCACGGGCCATCCCTATGGATGGAAGAATAAAGGGAGATTGGGCCATAACCCACCACGCTGGCCCAGTGCAGGTTGGTGGGTAATAACGACTGCAGATGCAGTCTCCTATGCTGGCCTGGGAGCGAACAAACAACGTAGAACAGGCCAGCCCCGACTCATCCCATGGGTGTCGTAAAAGTCGACTAAGGGAGATTGTCCGGTGTAGACCAAAAGGCACCTTGGGGCACCCGAATGATGGAGGGCAAACCACCAACAACAGCTTACCCAAAGAGGGGTGTCAGGCAGGCGGCCAGCTGTAAAACCTAAGTCAAAACTTTGAGCAGTATGGATTGGAATGTTGTCATTCCAATCACTCTCTCCGTTCATCGGTCTCTTGACATGGTCCATTCCGTCTTTTTTCTATACATTCATTAATCACTTGCACCTTTACGGTGTGATGGATGATATTAATCAAAAGGGAGTGGATGGCTTGGTGAAAAGATATAAGAGGAAACATACTGCGCTGACCCCAGATAGACTGGGAACTGGAAGAAGAAACGACTGCAGATGCAGCCGGGACCAACGGCTTAACGTGCCTTCCGAATCACGGAGGAACTCGAGATAATACATTTTTGGTCACCTATCCAATGACCGGCCTTAGCAAACATTGCTTACTTTACACAATCGCAGACCAAGCGCGCTATGCCACTGCGCTAGCGAGCTCCTCAGTCCTCCTCAGCCGAAAGTCATTTGTTCACAAATATACGCTAATCTCAAAAGCGGCTTTTATCAAAGGGACTGCGCGCTCACGCCAAGGACAGGGCGGTGGCGTAGTAAAATTGTACGAGACGATTAAGTTCGGCTCCGCCTCGTGAATCGTGATACGCCGCGTCAGAACTCAGAACGGTCGACCATAGAGGTGTTATGATTTTTTTTTAATTCTTGCGGAACCTTTAACTCTTCTTTTACTCTGTAGATAACTTACTCTACGACTCATCGATTCAAGCTAAACAGCTGCGACTTGAGCAGCTTGAACACTATCCTGGCGTCCTCCTCCATAATGAGGCCGGCCAGGTCAGATCGCTGGCTGTCGGAGCCAGCGTTCTGACCATTCGACCAAGCAGAGAGAAATTTCTCTCCTCTTTTACTTTGTAGACAAGACACTGTACGCTACGACTGACCGATTCAAGCTGATGAGCTGAGGGATTCGAACCCGGGACCCTCTTGGCCGACAGCAGCGATCTGATCATTCGACTAAGCCGCCCGTCAAGATGATGCTAGGACGTAATTTCTCCCAAATGTTGTCTGTCCTCATTTTATTTACAGACAAGGCATTATACGACTCACCGATTCAAGCTGATCAGCTGCGACTTGAGCAGCTTGAACACTATCCTGGCGTCCTCCTCCATGATGAGGCCCGCCTTGGCCATGTCGTTGGCCACCTCCACGCAGTCGTCGCGCTCCATGTCGAACTCGAACTGGATCGCCTCGTTCTCCTTGTGGGTGTACGATCTGTTCGGGGCAAGCGCACGGTCGTTTTATATTATTAGAACAGGGGATCGGACAGATCATCATCATCCCCCTGCCCTTATCCCATCTTATTTGGGGTCGGCGCAGTATGTCCTCTTTTTCCATTCTCTTCTGTCACTCGTCATCTCCTCATTCACATCCATCACCTTCATATCACACCTCACACAATCCATCCATCTTTTCAGTGGTCTTCCTCTACTTCTACATCCATCAACATTCATGTCCATAACTTTCTTACTTGCATTCATAGCATCACGTCGCATAACATGTCCATACCAAGCTAAACGGCTCCCTTTCATCTTCTCTGTTACTGGCGCCACTTTCAGACTCCCTCTTATGTGCTCATTCCGTATTTTGTCCATTTTTGTCACTCCGCACATCCATCTCAACATTCTCATCTCTGCCGCATGCAATTTTCTTTCATCCGTCTTTTTCACAGCCCAACATTCCGATCCATACATAACGACAGGTCTTATAACAGACTTATAGATCTTTCCTTTTAGTTTTAGTGGCATTCTTGGGTCGCATGTAGTTGCTGTAACCTGTCGCCATTTCATCCAACCTGCGTTGATCCGGTTTGTAATTTCCCGATCAATCTCTCCATCTGCTTGCACAAATGAACCTAGGTACCGAAAATTGGAACAGACTGGCAAAGGCATTCCGGCTAGATTAATGGGTATTGGACCAGAGTCACCACCAAAATCACATAACATATATTCTGTTTTGGTCCGGCTCACTCTAAGTCCAACACTCTCTATCCTGTGTAGCCATTCTTCCAATCTGTTCTGGACCTCTAGGCCATTTTCCGCTACCAGCACAATGTCATCCGCAAAAAGCATGCACCAAGGAGCCTCTTCTTGTATATCCGACGTCAGGGCGTCCAATATTAACAAGAAGAGGTAAGGGCTCAGAGCCGAACCTTGGTGCAAGCCGACTGCTACATTGAAGCTAGTAGTAGTACCAGCAGTAGAGCGGACTTGGGTACTACATCTGCTGTACATAACTCGGATCAACTCCACATACTTCCCAGGCACGCCTTTCTCCTTTAGGGCCCACCACAAAACCTTACGGGGTACCCGGTCGTATCGGACAGATATCAGATTAAAATCTTAAATGTAATTAGATCTTTTATCGAGATTATTATTATTATGGCGATTTTGAGAAGATGGTGATAGGTAGCCCAGCGGACTTTCACCAACCAAACGGACCAAAAATTTGTCAATCCTGCCCCGCGAGTATGACCATCGAAACGCGATATGATATAGCCATTATCGGTTTGGACTGTCAAAAATCTATAATTTTGACAGATCAACTTTCGAGCGGTAAATTAAATTAAGATTTCTAAGATAGTAATTTCTAACAAATTATCAATAGTCGTAGAGCAAACGTACTTGTTTATGATGTTAGCTTTCTAATCTTATAAATACTTTCCTTGCATCTATAGTTTACCATGTTTATTAACACATCTTAAAATAGCATAATATGACCTTATTGTTTTATACTCCAGCCATTATAGAGAAAGACAAAATGCAAAGAGATTGTTTACATTGTTTCTCGTTAACTAGAGTAAAGTTACCAAACTTTTATGCCTACAGTCAGATACAAAATCGGTCATTTATCTCTAACAGCACAGTAGGACATCTAACCTCTTTTTAGGATCGATGATCTTAAGCCGGAACTGTATCTTGGTGATGTCGGAGGAGGTGACCAGGTCTCGGCCCACAATCTCGAGCCGCAGCCCGATGTCCTCGCCGAAGAACTCGTGGTTCAGCAAGTCTTTCACCTTCGGCCTGAGAGATGAGAGGGAGAGAGATATTACATCACAGTTAAATAGACCTTTTCTTCGCCCAGCTCTGTTCTCACTTTATTTGGGGTCGGCGCAGTAGGTTTAGAGCGGTTACGCACTACATCCGATCCGAATCCGCGACAATAAGGAATACTTGATTTGACGGAAAGAAATCGAATGACGGAGATCGGATCTAGTGCGTGCGTAGTTCTACGGCTACTAAAGACCATATTTTCACGGCTTCGGATCGGATGTAGTGCGTAACCGCTCTTACGCTATTAATAACATCGAACCGACGTCATCAAGCCATCCACTCCATCAACCACAGAGGGGCTGGCAATCTTAACACAAATTGTCTGAACACAATAATGATGTTAACATTAATTTTATGGCGACAGATTTTGACAAGATTGTGGTAGCTGGCCAGGGGGACTTGAAACAAGTCCCACAATCAACCAATACCGTACTCCCCTGGGGGTCAAACCTCTGAATCTTAAGTCCGGTGGACAAACCACTAGACCATGGAGACGGTTATGTGAGGAGAAGGCTGGTGATGAACGACGATAACAACAATCGTGTGGATTCATTTGCAACGGTTGCTGTTTCATATATTATTTATAATACTAACCTGTCCCCTTTGTCAGGCCTGATGCACGATTCGATGATATCACGCACTTCGGGTATGGTGACCTTTTCCAAGCTTTGAGGTTTCACACCCTGTGGGGAAACAAATATGTTTTTCATTAAAATCAATAAAATATTCAATAAATACCACAGAAGTTTAATATCATTTGGATTTGACGAACACGGAAAAATAAGTAGGATAAGAATATTTGTTTTTTACATGAATTTATATACAAGTGTTACAAAAATACTCAAAATGAAAAGAAATTATGTTTCATATATCAAATGTTAGCATGGGTAGTTTTCAGGGTGTGCGTTACTTCTGTTTACATATTGCGCAAGAGATCCGAACCGTGATCTAGACAACTCGGACCGAATTCGGATATTGCTTCCGCACTACTCCGACCTCCGATACAAATCCAAGCAATTCAGAAGTCATCTTTTAGAATACTTGATTTGACGGAAAGAAATCGGATGACGGAGATCGGATCCAGTGCGTAAGTTACCATAGAAATAGTTCTACGGCTACTACGGACCATATTTTCACGGATTCGGATCGGACGTAGTGCGTAAAGCCCGGATCCAGACGAGTGTAACGTGTAACGTAACACGAATTCTACGTTAGGGCGGCACTGCGAGCGTTACATGTAGTCGTCCTAGCGTAGAATTCGATACACTCGTCTGGATCCGGCTCAACCGCTCTAACTGCCGCACTCAGTGACGTCAAATAACGTAAATGAGTACTTAACGTCAAAAAAATGACAATTCATAATTAGTCGCTATTCTTGCCGGGTCTATGGTCTAAATTTGAATGAAAATTTTCGACATTAAATACTCATTAAAGTTAATTGACGTCTCTGAGTGCGGCAGTAAGAGAACATTAGAAAGAAAGGGCGCACGCACCGAGACCACTTTCTTGTAGATCTGCGCGGGCCCCGAGCACTCGCTGTACGGGTACTCGCCGGTGGCCATCTCCAGCATGCACATGCCGAACGCGTACACGTCCACCGACTCGTCGTAGTGCTCCTCGTACATCTCCGGCGCCATGAACTCCGGTGTACCTGCAAGCAGTCATTACAGATGTCAGACAAACTGGCAACCTGGGGCCTAGCCTATGAAACTGACGTATTTCTGCTGCGTTCGAATAGATAAGCCACTTGGCTAGGCCCCACCTGTCACACTAACACACTAAAAATCCGGCTCCTAGGACCAAAAGTCAATTAATTTAAAAAAGATGAAACAGACAACTACTCACCAATAACAGACTTGGCAAAACTCCTGTTCTTCAACGTGGCCAGACCCAAGTCACCAATCTTGACGCTGCCAGTTGTTCCCGTTATGAAGATGTTGTCGCATTTGAGATCCCTGTGCCATGGAACAAGTACAAGGCCTTTAAAAGATTGGTAATGGTGTAGGAGGAGCTCGCTAGCGCGGCGGCATAGCGCGCTAAGCCTGCGATTGCGTAAACTAAGCAATGTCGCTAAGGCCGGTCATTGGATGGGTGACCAAAAAAGATCTCGAGCTTCTGAAGGCACGTTAGGGCGTTGGTCCAGGCTGCTTCTGCAGTCGTTAATACCCACACTGGACCGGCGTCGTGGGTTATAGCCCAATCTCCCTATATTCTTCCATCCATAAGGAAGGCCCGTTCCCCAGCAGTGGGGACAATAAAGGGCTGGTGATGATGATAATGAGGAAAATAAATGATATTAATGACTAACTGCCGCACTCAGAGACGTCAATTAACTTTAATGAATATCTAATGTCAAAAATTTTCATTCAAATCTAGACCATAGACCCGGCAAGAATAGCGACTAGTTTTGAATTGTCATTTTTGACGTTAAGTACTCATTACCGTTATTTGACGTCTCTGAGTGCGGCAGTAACGTCCGAGTTCACCAACACTTAAACAGGCGATTATTATTTAAACGTCGGTAATTGATATTTTTTCACCGAAGAAAAAACGGAGGAGGTTACTCAATTCGTACCCGTATGTTTTTTTTATCGTATCGAAAGAACTGTCAAAAACAGGCGGTTATGTTTTAATCGCTTGTTTCACGTGTTGGTGAACTCCAGCCTTAGGAGGATCTTAACGATAGCACTTATAAAATTTCGAAATGGTATCGGTAAAGCGAGCCATACCTACCTGTGTATGATGGGCGGCGTCCGCGAGTGCAGGAAGTTGAGCCCCTTCAGAATCTGCCGGCACCACGACTTCAGCACCTTGGGGTTGATACGCTTGAACCGCCGCAGGTACCTGCACGTAATGATAAATAAATATTTTTACACTGACACCTATCATCTAGCCCAAAGTAAGTAGCCTAAGCACTTGTATTATGGATACTAGATGACTGACATATTTTTAATATCATAATAAGGAGGAGCTCGTTAGTCCATTGGCATAGGGCGTTTAGCGTGCGATTGTGTAAACCAAGCAATGTTCGCTAAGGCCGCTCATTGGATGGGTGTCCAAAAATTTATTATCTCGAGTTCCTCCGTGCTTCGAAGGCACGTTAAGCCGTTGGTACTTGCGGCATTTGCAGTCTTTAATACCCACCAACCCGCACTGGGCCAGCGTGGTGGGTTATGGCCCTATATTCTTGCATCCATAGGAACGGCCTATGGGGACAATGGCCCGTGTGCCAATGACGACATTAAAAAGGTCTGGTGGTGTAGTAATGTTTTTTCTTTGGTTTTGTCAAACAGTATAATTATCCTTTCAAACTATTTCACACTAATCAAAGCCCCTCCCCCCCTTCAACAGTGAACAAACACAACCACTCCGCGAGTACTAACGCCTTGAGTGTGCCGGACAGCATCAGCTCGGTGATGAGCACGATGTTCTTCTTCTTGGCCACGGTGCCCTCCCAGTAGTTGTAGAAGCGCACGATGTTCGGGTGCTGCAGCTTCTTCAGCATGTCCGCCTCCTCGCGGAAGCGGAGGCGCTCCGTCTTGTTCAGCTTTTTCTCCTGAAACAGATGGGTGGGTTGATGTAAAAAAAAACTACGGTTAAAACCTACAAAAGCAGCATACCAATGCTTCTCCCAAAGAACATACATACATACATACAAAAATCACGCCTGCCTAAATTAAGCCTACGTTTCGTCAATTATGTTATGTAATAGGTGGTGAGCCTATTCCCATTTATGAGGCACGAAAAACGCAGTACATAGCTAGGTAGTGTAAGAGGAATGCTGCTGCCCGTTCCTCATCACTGTTTTAACCTTTAGTAGCTTTGTGCGACACCCGCGGGAGAGATGGAGATGGAGAAATAAAATTCTATTAACCAAAACGGGTATTATTTTTACAAATACCATGAATTCGGTAAGGCTTAGGTTTGATTTTTAATTACTATTTTGGTTTTTATTAATACGTTATTTTTATACATATTTAAAAAAATATTAGAAAAATTTGATTGTTCGTAATTTTTTTCCATATTTCCTGGTATTTCGTGAATATGCATCGGTTTTTTTAAAATCAAAATTCCTTTTTGCTCATTTCATTCTCTCTGCCGGTTCTGCGTGACCAAACCATGCGAGCATCCCTATCTTTCAAACGACACATCTTTTCGACTACACCATCAGACTCCCTTGGAATGTTAAAAAATGGTGTTTACCAGCAACTCGCACCACGCGACCGCGACGCCGGTCTGCGTATCGAGGCCGTGGTACACCGTCTTGAACGAGCCACGGCCCACCTCTTTGTCGTACTTGAAAAACCTGAAAAAAAAATGAAAAAAAATATATGTAATCTTTTTTTTAAATAGCCGTCTAGTGACGGCTAAGTAGAATACAATTGTCACCACCCCAAATCTTTCCCGTGGGTGTCGTACAAGGCGACTAAAGGTAAATCAGTGATGAGGAATGGGCAGCAGCGTTCTTCTCATACCTACCACCTAGCAATGTACTGCGACTTTTAGCAACAGGCTCGCCACCTATTACATGAGACCTAACATAATGGCGAAACGTGGGTGCTAGTTCACCTCTGTCTACAACTTCGGGGATATATGCGTGATTTATGTGTATGTGTGGTTAAAAACCTTTTTTTTTATATTAACAAACTCAACTTAATCTGGGATTGGAGCCTCCTTTTAACCTATAAGCCATTTAACCACGGTATTTAAAAATGTAATCTCATGTTACATTACACTATGAAGTCTCTAGGAAACACATTTTATTAAAAAAACCCTTTAAGTAATTAATATTACCTGCCACATGGCGACACTCCGATTGGCTCCTCTTCGTCCTCCTTGTCATCTTTAAAATCTTTTTGTAACTCGAGTTTATCTGCGAAATATTTATGACAGTTTATTACCACTGGTACAGTCATACAATCAATACAGTATCCAATGTTATACACACATACAGATTTATCAAAAATATGAATTGTTACATAAGCACATGGTGAGTCAATCTGCTGTATTTATTATTACCAGTATATAATTATCCTGATGCCGTCGAAAGGCACTATAAAAAATATTTCGAACTACCCACAAATTAAAAGCAAACAGAGTAAAAAAAAAATAAATGAAACTGAATAAAAAATAACTAATTCGCATTAATGTGACAAATCAAATGATTGAATGTATGAGCTTAAATAAGTGAGTAAAGTAGGTACCTATCGAAAAAATCAAAAACAGTTGACTAATAAAAACGCAGATTGGCAATGCCCGATAAGCAATGCTGCGTCACGAATACAGTCAATGTATATTACAAATCAAATCAACTGCACTCACTCTTATGATTCATAGTAATATATTTTTTTTAACAGCTGCGTTAATAAAAAAAATGTACACTAAAGAAATTACCGTTTTGAGGTTCCTGTGACTGCACCTCGCCGCTGTCGTCCGCCGGTGGAATACCCTTCTCGGTGGCAGTTGCAATTTCAATGTTTTCTTCCTGCAAAAACAAATCGATTGATTGATTGAAATCACAACGGTCCACAGATTTTTTATTTTCTACATATTAATCGAATTTCTCTCCGTTCATAGGTCTCTCGACATGGCCCGTTCCGTCTCTTTTCTGTACATTCATTCATCATTAGCACCTCCACGGTGTGATGGATGATTTGAATCAAAAGGGAGTGGATGGCTTGATGACGTCTGATCGATATGAATGGAAGAGAAAGCATACTGTGTCGACCCCAGATAGGAACAGGGCAGGGAGAAGAAAAAGAAGATTAATCGAATTACGGCGCGTCCCAATATTCTATCAACATATGAAGATAGACGTACTAGAGCTTAGTTGCTTAGCAACTTCTGTTATTTATCGTAATACTATAACAAAAAATGCCAGGCAACCAAACTCAAGTAAGCTTACATTTTGGCTGTAGATCGAATATTGGGACCTGAATTTTGAATATATGTAGATAGAATATTGGGATATGAGTCTAAATGATCAGGCAGATTTATCACTGAGAGATTACCCGGTGTAGACCAATTAGCACCTTGGGGCACCTGAACTATGGTCTACCACCACTAACAACAACATATTATAACTTGCGATCTGAGGCATTCATTGTTTTAGCGCCTTGGTATAAAACAAAGAATGTATAGTATAGTATAGATATGCATATCAGTTGACAGCACTGACCTCTATTATATAAATACGCTGGACTGAATACTTCTACTAAAATGACAAATGTTTCTTGTGCCGATTTGAAGCGCCGCATCGAACGGCATGGGTACTAAATTTGACGTTTGTCATCTTTTTAATAGTTCCGTGGACGTTCACCTTCGTACACCAGTGCTATCAGCGCCAAGATGGCGATAGTAAAATTGCCTTCATTTTTTTGATGACAACCTACAGTCCAGCGTACTGTATATTAAATAAATATATTTTTTTTTTACACTCACACCTATATCATCTAGCCCAAAGTAAGTAGCCTAAGCACTTGTGTTATGGATTCTAGATGACGGACATATTTTCAATATAATTATGTATATAAATATACATAAACATATACACAACCATGACTCGGAAACAAACATTTGTGGTCACCACAAAGTTTGCCCCTACCAGGATTCGAACCCGGGACCTCGTGGCCAATACCCAGCAATCTGAGCATTCGACCAAGGCGGCCGACATATTAGTGCACAGACTCACCAGATCCTGCTCGGAGATGAACGCGTCGTCCTCCAGCCGGGCTACCAGCTTGTTTCCGCTATCGTCGAGCTCGGGGTCGCACAAGGCGCCCTGGCCCGAGCTGCGCCGCCGGTACCCGCCCACGCCGACGCCTACCACCGGTTGACTAGCCTGCGATGTACATTCAACAAGCGTATTATGTAAGTAAAATACAGCTATACGAGCCACGTTGTGACGGCAGAGTTGGGAAACTACACGGCACGCCTGAGCCGAGGTCTGCGCTTTTAAAGGGGTCGACACAAAATGTCACCGTGAAAAATTTGATTATTTTCGCATAAAGTCACTTTCGCAAAACCACATTTTTGCACAATGTCACTTTTGCAAAACGACTTTTTGGCAGGAAGTCACTGCAGCATTTTTTTTTATCTATCATGTAAGTAGCTACTTGGTTTTTTTTTTTTGCGAAAGTAACGTTCTGCATCAAGACCCACGGCACGCCTGAGAGGATGTCCGCGCCTCAGGCCTGCCGCTATAAGCTCTGATTCGTAGCACCCTGCTAGGCTCTCCGTGGCAGTAAGACCCCCAGAAGATGCATGCCCACGGGGCATCCCGGGGGTCTCCTGAGTTCAAGCCCGCAACATGAGCACCCGCTGGATACCTGGAACCCTCATCACAAAGGCGGAGGACCCCATGATGATGATGATAAATACCCATATTCTGCCGTTTTGGCTTCTGCCGCTATTTACTCGACGTATGTAGAGATGCACCAATTTTAAAATACGTACATAAATCACGCCTATGACCCCGAAGGGGAAGGCAGAGTTGAACCAGCACCCACGTTTTGCCAATTATGTTAAGTCCCATGTAATAGGTGGCGAGCCTATTGCTTTTTATCGGGCCCAAAAGTCACAGTACATTGCTAGGTTGTACGAGTATAAGATGAACGATGCTGCCCATTCCTCATCACTGATTTATCCTTAATCGCCTCGTACGACACCCAAGGGAGAGATTTGGGATGGTGACAATTGTATTCTACTCAGCCGTCACCATACGGCATAATTTTTGAATCATATAATAAACAATAATAATCCCTTCAAACTACCTACTACTATTAACGATATTTTTAGTTTATCGAAACATTACTATTTACTGTTACACCCTTTTCCTCAATGATGGACAATAGAAAACTCATAATCACAAAAATGCATACCACATCAATACCACATTGTTGCAAAACTACCAATATCATATATAATAAATAAATAAATAATAAATAAGAGTATTAATTATGCTTTCTTGCATAACAAAATACGCATAATTATTACTGGTGAAAGCGACCAATTATGCCCGATATATTTATCTACATCTACATTTACATGAGCTTCGCGATTTTAGCTCCTTCATCAGCAATACATCTTTTTGCTATATGTACCTATCCTTTTTTTATTATTATTTAGCCTGTAAGATCCCACTGCTGGGCAAAGGCCTCCCCGACAACCCTCCATCTTATGCGTTCCCGAGCCAACAGCTCCGTCCATGTTTTACAAAATGCCTCCAGATCGTCCCTCCATCTCTTTCTAGGTCGACCTAGACCGCTTTTGGCCGTCCTGAGGTGTCCACATGTTTACAGCTTGGCAAAACATAGTTTGGACAAAATGAGGGCGCCACTTTTTGTTAGGTTAATTTTTAGTCAGATAACCGTTAAATTGAAGCTTATAAATTTAAATAAATACAAATAAATCGCAAAGTTACCGAAATATTTGACAATTTTGAGAACTACCAGAGTTCGAAAGCAATTCAGTGTTGCTATAATAATTATTGTCCGCCAAGTTCATGCGCGACCCTCCTGCGGTACGTAACGGTGGCGGGGACGAGGCACAGTAGATGCTAGCGGGGGCGGGCGATGCGGAGAGGAGCGAGTTTTCCCTCCTCCCCGCATCGCCCGCTGGCATCTGGAGTGGCCCGTCCCCGACACCGCCCCTCATACCGCAGGAAGGTCGCGCATGAAGATGTCGGACTATAGTTCTATATGTCACCGCAGCAAACTCTTTCCTGCCAAGCTGTACTTAAGGAACAAAATTAAAGGAACTCACTACACTGGTGGTGAGTGAGTTGAGCATGTCGAACGTGTTGCTCTGCTGCGTGTGGATGAACTACCAGAGTTCGAAAGCAATTCAGTGTTGCTATTACCAATAACAATCTGTCACCGCAGCAAACTCTTTTTAGCCAAGCTGTACTTATAGTCCGACAACTTCGTGCGCGACCTTCCTGCGGTATGAAAGGCGGGGCGCTCTGGATGTTGGCGGTGGTGGGTGATGCGGGGAGGAGGGAAAACTCACTCCTCTCCACCTCGCCCGCTATCATCTATCATCTACTGTGCCTCGTCCCCGCTACCATCTCGTACCGCAGGAGGGTCCCGCGCGAACTTGTCGAACTATAAGTAATGAAATTAAAGGAACTCACCACACTGGTGGTGAGTGAGTTGAGCATGTCGAACGTGTTGCTCTGCTGCGTGTGGATGATGGCGAGCGCGTTGTAGGGGCGCGCGCCCAGCACCGGCGCCTTCATCACGCCCACCTCCCCGCCGCCGACGACCACCTGCGAGCACAGTAAATCCGGTAAATATCTGCTGCTGAATATCTACTGCTGGGGCACAGGTCTTCCTTATACATAAATCACGCCTATATCCTCGAAGGGGTAGGCAGAGGCGAACTAGCACCCACGTTTCGCCAATTATGTTAGGTCCCATGTAATAGGTGGCGAGCCTATTGCCATTTATCGGGCACAAAAGTCGCAGCACTTTGCTAGGTGGTATAAGAGGAACGCTGCTGCCCATTACTCCTTGCTGTCTTAATCCTTAATCGCACTGTACGAAACTGGGAGAGACGGTGACAATTGTATTCTGCTCTGCCGTTACCACACGACCACATTATGGGCCTATTCTCCCTATATTTCTCTATACATGGATATTATTTATAGTCCTTATTAATATTACTTTTATTTAGTTTTATAGAGAAAACAGGGCAGAGAAATGATGCCCTTAGGTTTGAGTCCTATTCAGTGGGTCAGTCAGAGTTGTCAATTTGATAAAGCTTTTCATAAACATATTCAAGCTTGGCTGGTATTAGTTTTTAAATTCTTTGAACATAATATTTTTGGGTAATAGCACGCCTTAATATTTTTCATTGATTGTGTTACATTTAATTTGCATGACGTGTGGTGCTAATTTTCACTATCCAAGGCAAATATTAAATACAGTGAAAAGAAAACGATATAAAAAAAAATCATGTATCTAGGCAGTACCTCTAGATTAGATTAGGATTAGGATGCTCACAAAAGAAATTGGGTAATGTATATATTCCTACTGGACATGTGTTTTAAAGCCGTTATCGCAACCAAATACACAGATAACAATTTGCAAAATAGATACATAGATATAGAAGGTAAGCCATTTCTAAGATTTTGCATTAATATTCATTCATGATATTAATTCCAGGAAACATTACTAAGCGTCGAAGATAATATATTTTATAATTTATCTTTGGTGTAAAAGATATTTTTTTTCATGGAATGCTTGTATTTTGCTATTGTATTCCTCAAACGAGAAAACAGTCGCATAGAAATCATACATACATACATACATAAATCACGCCCATATCCCCGAAGGGGTAGGCAGAGGTGATTTCTCACCCGCGTTTCGCCAATTATGTCAAGTCCCATGTAATAGGTGGCGAGCCTATTGCCATTTATCGGGCACAAAAGTCGCAGTACATTGTCAGGACGGTAGTATAAGAGGAACGCTGCTGCCCATTCCTCATCACTGATTTATCCTTAGTCGCCTTGTACGACACCCACGGGAGAGATTTGGGATGGTGACAATTGTATTCTACTCTGCCGTCACCACACGGCATAGAAATCGAATGTAGAATAACCTCCTCTGGGTGTTTGGTTAAAATAACACTGGGAACACAACCATAATAACGATTATGATGAGCTTTCCATTATATTGAGTAGGTACAACATTTTTGGCCGTGTGGTGACGGCAGAGTAGAATACAATTGTCACCACCCCAAATCTCTGCCGTGGGTTCAGTGATGAGGAATGGGCAGCAGCGTTCCTCTTATACCACCTAGCAATGTACTGCGACACTTTTGTGCCCGATATATGGCAATAGGCTCGCCACCTATTACATGGGACCTAACATGATTGGCGAAATGTGGGTGCTAGTTCACCTCTGCCTACCCCTTCGGGGATATAGGCGTGATTTATGTATGTATGTACAACATTTTTAATCTAAAAAATTTTTTTGTGTCTAGTGTAAGAAGTGCCGATATTTTTATTTGAACCTAAGAAACACTCATTTCACTCGGGGATGGTAGGCAGTCGGTAGCCCAGCTGCAAGCAGTTTTGTAGGCAATCAAATTTCAACTTTATCTCTAAAATTAAAGGTCCGAGCACCTTCTTACTTGCATTCAGTGGACAATGGCTCGCGGCTCTCTAATAAAAAATTCGAAACTGTCGCTGTTAAACATGGAGGTGACAATTGAAACCAGCGTTGCCCGATTTTGGCGGGACATTTTGTTTCCTTCTTTTTTTTAATATATCCCGCTTTCGACAAAACAATATCGCTTTTATCGCTCAATAAGTTTAAAAATCCTAACTTGCAAAAATAAATCTGGCAACGCTTATTGAAACCGTTCATAAATTCATACATTGAGTCTTTCTCGATACGATTACGAAACGAATGTTCGAAAAATGTTTGTACTAGAGGCACGTAGCAGAAAGATAATGATTTCCCCAAACAAAAGTTATCAATGTCATAACTCATAAATACGTCAAAACCACCAGTTTTATATTTTTCGCGGAACAAAGAGGAAAACGTCGTTTCGAAAATACGACCTGCAGGTAATGTTTTAATTAAAAGAAAAGCAGTCCGATACAAACGTATTTTCCCGAAGCCAACAAATAAATCGTAAAACGTATTTAGTAGTTGTTTTAATTACGTTCAGTCGTTCCAAATTAACTCGCTGCTCCTGGTCAGGAATCGATCGATCGCGTGGTAATCGATATGTATTGCTGGGAGGTATGACTAAGCGAGTAGGTATAGGTACTGCGCACCGAAGGTAGGATGGCGTCATCGTCAACACACCTACCTACCTGCCATTTATTCCACTATTCAGATACAACTACTGCCGTTATTTTCACTATCTTTTGTTAGGTTTTATTACTTTTACAATTTTATAAATGCACATTGTCCATTTTATTGACCACAACGTAAAGTTTTTTAGGTAACAATAAAGAATACTTTGTAAATATTGTACAGTACACGCTCAAGCACGTGTAAGTACTCCCGCGCGCGACGTGTGTTAGCTAGCGCATTGCAATAAAGGTCAATTTTCAAAGCAGATCTCCAAGTTACGCCGCTTCAAAATTTCCCTTATTGCAAATGAAATAAGACGCAATAGACTTCATAGTATTGAAGGATATTAGAGAAAAAAAACAGGCATAAATTATGTTTCAGTAATAAAATTCTGAGTACTTATTGTTTCCTGCACGTCCCCTAGCCATAAGGTAGTACGCAAGTATACTTAAATTGTAAGAATTTAAGTTAGGCCAAGTAGCACATACCGCTGCCGTTTTATAGAAATTGGGAAAAAAATAAAGAGCTATACATTCTCAAGTGTCTCAATTGGTTTTCAACTTTAACAAGTAAAGCACAAACTTGATTGACAAACAATGACAGCTTTATCGAGGTCACTTGAGGTCACCTATAAACGTAATACAATGAGAAAATAACATGGATTTTAACCGTTTAATGATAAAATGATCCGACGCATCATTCTGCGGATAATTTATAGAATGTCGTATGTACATCCAACAGCCCTTCAGACTATACTACATATTACAAAACAGTCAAATATCTCTCAATTAATTGGGAAACTTAAAGTATTTGATGTAAAGCACAAAGTAGAATGAGAAAAATTTACAGTGTGCGAAACTGACGTCCTGTTAACTGTACATTTACCCTTCATGATTTCAGTTTCCACCTTAATTATACCCGTAGTGATTTGTAATAAGGTTTAAAGGCAATGAAAAAAATTGTACACACTGCCCTATAAAAGGGTCAAAATGAGAGATCCTCTGCTACCTATTATATCGACTGCTTACAAAACCCGTCTGTATCGACAGTGTTAACGTAAAAGCGGACAATAATGAAGGATCGGAATGCACTATTAATAATTATTGCTTGCACATAGTCTAAAGTGCAAATAAACGATACTTAATAAATCAATTTAAATCACTTAACGGATAAAGTAATACAACGCTATTGGGGCGTTGAACTTTCGCTATACTGTACAATACAACTATAATTTATGAAATTACTACTACATTTAGGTCCCATGTAATAGTTGGCGAGTCTAGTATGCCCGTCTAGTGAATTCCCCGCTTTAGCATACACACATACATAATGTCAGGCCTTTCTCCCACAGAGGTAGGAAGAGATCACTTTCCACTTGCTACGATCCTTATAACATACTTCTTTCGCTTCATCCAATCTCATCAATCTCTTCATGCATGCCCGTCGGTTTCGGGTACTCTTGACCTGGCCCTTTTTAATAGACTTTCAATTTGATTATGAAAGATCCGGCAAGGCCTTCCCCGTCCCATTTCTCCATTCAATTTCGCCATATAGGTAAATCCTTATTGTCATTCTCCTTTCATTAATTCGTACGACGTGACTAAATCATGCGAGCATCCCTTTCTCAATTCTTGTTATTACATCTTCTTTCAAACCACACATTTCTCTCATCAGACAATCATACAATCGATCGCTTAGCCTTACCCCAGCCATGCTCCTCAACGCTCTCGCCCTTAGGAGATATTTGAAATAGGTTACCTTAAACGTCTTCTCCTTGCCATGCACGGTCTTCTCCTTGGCGACTGTGGTGGGGTCCAGATGGTGTGGCGCCTGCGAGATCTGGTGGCCGTGCAGGCTTGATGTCATCTGCAAGGGGACGAGATTGCATTTCAAAAATCATATAATTTGGAAACAATCTTCTTCAATTGAATTCTTCTCCCTGCCCTTATCCTACTCTAAGTAGAGTCGGCAAGAATTGCGACTAGATTTGAATCGTAAGTTTATTGTATTAAGAACTCATTAACGTGAATTGACGTCTCTGAGTGCGGCAGTTTAGGACCTTGTTTACATGCCTAATACTTTTATTGTATATGTTTGTCTCAATAAACGTTTTTCTTTCTTTCTTCTTTTCCTCTGCATAATTATAATATTAACTCAAACCAAAAATTTAGTTTTTGACACCCACGCACGTGCTGTGGAATGGGGTGGTAAACCACAACTGAATATATTCATTTGTAAACAGAAACAGTTTTACCATTAATTACTACAGTTGCTCTAGTGCGGTGTTTTTCAATCTGTGGGTCGTGACCCTTAGGGGGATCGCCAGTAAAAGGAGAAGACAAGGTTCTATAAAAAATTCAGTTTCAGCGTAATAAAACACCTAGTACCTAGAATTATTCATACTATCAAGCGCAACCCGCTTAAAAAAATTATAAATACTGCTCTAGTGGAATTACACTCGGAAATAGCGATGTAGTGCCTCGCCACTGCGGCACCTTGGTCACAATCACAACAGCCCACCAACCAATAAATAAACAAACGAAAAAATTGGTCCGTCCGCAGGCGATTTCGTCACAAATCAAAATCAATATGTAACTTGACATTGGCGGGCGAATTCGTACGTAGACAGCAAACACCATTCCTCGGTGTGGTATTTGTGAACAAAGCAAGCGGGCGGTTCGCGCAATTGCTAATTTTATCATCGTGACCAAATTGTACACTTAGCAAATAAAAATTCAATATTTGACCAGAGACCGCTCGAGAGATACGATTACAATTGCGCGCCCTACGATCGAGCGCGCGTGCACCTATAAAAAAATTACATCGTGCCGTGCGGTGACGGCAGAGTAGAATACAATTGTCACCACCCCAAATCTCTCCCGTGGGTGTCGTATAAGGCGACTAAGGATAAATCAATGATGAGTAATGGGCAGCAGCGTTCCTCTTGTACCACCTAGCAATAGCAATGTACTGCGACTTTTGTGCCCCATAAATGGCAATAGGCTCGCCACCTATTACATGGGACCTAGCATAATTGGCGAAACGTGGGTGCTAGTTCACCTCTGCCTAACCCTTCGGGGATATAGGCGTGATTTATGTATGTATGTACATCATGTAAAGCCGTGCGGGACCGAGATGAGATAGATGTATGGAAGTATAAATCTAACTTTTATTGTTTAATTAGTCTGGGGTCTAATGCTTTTGCGGATCTCCACGATCCCGGGACGTAGGTCGCGGAGGTATGTGGAACTCCCCGGCATACTACCACTAAATGTACCAGGGTACCAGGATGCTCTACTATCGCACACGGCTAAGCCTTATGCCCAAACCTTGCGTTTATCAAATCAAATCAAAATTCGTTTATTCATATCTGGTATGATTACAATACACTCATGAATCGTCAAGACAAGAAATTTTGATCCGCTGGTCGAATCTGATAACCTATGGTAACGGGCAGGCGAATGATGATGATGACCACATATATATATATATATATCTGTGATGATGACGATGGAGTACCTACCTACATCCGAGACTGGTGGGGTTATTATGTAAGCCGATTGCAGTTGCTTCTCATTTATAAAAATAGCAAAGTGTGAGAGTGACGGATAGACCAAAGCAACTGAACTCAACTAACACAATACGGGATCGGCAACTGACTTTCTGTTTTTTCCACTAAAAGTAATAATGATTTTGTGTGTAATTACTTGTATCGCCCCATTAAAATTCCCAGTTGCCTAGGAAGATAACTGACATTACAAATGCATTACTCACTCTCATACGGGAAAAAGTATCTAATGGATGGACTTAATTACCTATCACAATAGTGGAGTGTTTATAAACAAAGTAACTTAAATATTACGTCCCTTTTTGTTTACTAACCGTAATATAGATATAAATAGGTTATTTAGTATCTTTGTTTCGTACACTACACATTTGTAATGATAAATATACATACATACATAAGATGGCTGATAGAATCGTCAGAAAACTGCCTGGTTTTCAGCCGAAAGGCCCTGCCCGGCTAGCATGAACACCGAAACACGATATGATATAGCCATTTATCACGTTGTACTTACAAATATTGTTGGATTTTTGGCAGTTGAAAGGTAAAAATGGCTATATGTAATATGTTAAAGCCATATAAGCTATAAGATAATAGCCAATTATCGCTTTGAACTGTCAAAAATCCAATGACTTTTGCAAGTTAAAGGCGATAAATGGCTTTATCATATCGTGTTTCGGTGGTCATGCTAGCCGGGCTGGTAGGGATAAGTTTGCGATGAATACAAACATTTTTTCTCGAGTAATGGCTGTTTATAATATGTCTGTGAGTGAAGTAAGTTATACTGCCGCACTCAGAGACGTCAAATAACGTTAATGAGTACTTAACGTCAAAAAATGACAATTCAAAACTAGTCGCTATTCTTGCCGGGTCTATGGTCTAGATTTGAATGAAAATTTTTGACATTAAATACTCATCAAAGTTAATTGACGACTCTGAGTGCGGCAGATACACATTATTAATTATTATGTATATTAAACTTTGTTCTTCATGTTACTTGAAGGACAAAATGAATCATCATCCATAACACAGGTGCTTATGCAACTTTGGGCCACAGGATAAAGGTGTTAGTGTAAAGAAAAAAAGAAAAAATAGTTTCCTTTATTTCTACATTGCGAGGGTACCCGTTGGCTTACAACGTAAAGTGTAAAGGTTGGAAGAATTTCGGCAAGTTAATTAGTGTCTTGGGTGGCCGAGCGGTCAGGCACCTGCCCGGATAGCAGCGGACGCGGGTTCGATTCCCGCCTCGAGATCATAATTTTTCGAAATTCTTTTTCTAACCACCAAAATCTTTGTACTAATTTTTCTAACATTTATATAATGTTAAAATTAAAATCTAATAGTTTATAAAGCAAACCCAAGCTTAACCGAACGCACGGTTTTTGTAAAAAATATCTGCTTTGGAATGTTTGAAATTTATTTCTACATTGCGAGGGTACCCGTTAATCTTTGTAGTTTCCTTTAATTAACTTTCAGCCACGACTTTCGCTTGAGAATTATTGCACCTATTGCCAATCACCGGGAGCTTTTATCGCAGAAATTTGCTAGATGTCGAACTAGGAACACTGCTGTCCTAAGCACATAGCCGCCTTGTACCTACGACACCCACGAGTGAGAGACAGGGGCGGTGACAGTTGTATTTTTCTCTGCTGTCACCACACGGCATCTACAGTTAATTAATATATGCATAGATTTAGTGAGTTATGCCAACGATTTGGTCTCAAGATCAGTCTAAAAAAAAGACCATGGGTCTGAACTTTAACATTAAGTCAGGGGCAGCAAATTGGATTCATCTACCAGAGGGAGAGTTGATGTGATTGTTGACTTGTATATATACTACACCACGCCTATCTCTCACAGGTGAAGGAAGAGATCACTTCATTCCAATTGCTACGATACTTTTTTTATAATTAATTTTGTATGTCTGTGTGTGCATACGCTTCGGCTGGTAATACTAGTAATTTCTAATATGTTATAATAAATAAATAGACTAAGGCATGGCAAGAGACACGCTAGAGCAGAATAAATTGCAAACGATATAATGCAGCATGACCGAGAGTAGGGTACCGAAGACACTGTCAAATCGTAAATAATTAATCGCAAAAACAGCTTGGCAGTTAAATTTTCACTTATTTCTTTCTTTCATTCATTGAAATCACCCTGCGGGACCATAATAAAATGTTTAAATTGATCGTATTGTCATAATCCAATTATCAATCGTAAAATTATGATTACAAAATAAACAGATCGAAACTTACAAACAGTAAACCAAAACTCGGATGTTTCACATAAAATTACACAACACAATCAACTAAAAGTAAACTAAATATAATTCATAAATTACAAAAAGCAAACGAAAAACCAAATCACATGTCAACTAGGATTATTTAAATAGTTTTCAAACGTTTCCCTCCAAAATTCCACTTGTCACAGATAAACACAAGCCGCGGGAGGCGCGCGTCAACGCAAACGTTCGGAAATAAACAACACACTGATAAATGAGTAACATGGTTTAACTTCATTCACAAATAAATACGCGCCAAACGGAAATGCATAGGTGCGGATAGCTGTCTGTGACGGACTAATCTTATGCCGGGTAGAGCAAAGGAGTTATAAGGTCGAATCTATATTGTGTTAAATTGGTGTACCTAAGGCGGGAACATAATAGAGGTCAATTGTTTTTTTTATATTTTAATATCATAAGTTACTTCAACTTGGATTGAATAAAATTGGGTATAATGAAAGTTTCTTAAAACTGTAAAACCATTCCAAAAACGTGTTACATATTTTTCAACTTAGCCTTAGTTTCAAACATTTTTACATAAGAGTAATACTGTAGGTAACTATGATCTATGTGAATCAAAAGGGAATGGATGGCGTGACGAAGTCTGACCGATATGAATGGAAGAGGAAACACACCGACCCCAGATAAACAGGGAACAGGGCAGGAAGGTGATGATTATTTGGTTTTTTATTTGAACATTATATAAATGTTAGAAAACATATTACAGAAGAAAAAGAGGTGCTCAGAAAAATCTATTATTATTAATATTATACTAATGCTCCACGACTACCAGATACCGCTATGTTTGTTTATACTCTAACCATTTTAACGAGATAAAAAACGGAATAAAATTATATATCTCTTTATCGACGAAATACATCATCATTACATAAGGAACTCAAAAAGAATGGCGACTTCAAACAAATTGGTGCTACACATTTCGTATTTTTGAATTTTATTTTAAAATACATCAAGATGGTTTTCATTTTTACTCTAGTAACAATGGCAGGAGTATAGTCGTATATGAAATGAATAAATGAAAACAAAGCATCAAATACAAATGATAAACGGACGGAGTTGGTATAAGGAAACCACTGCTAAAGTTGGGTTCCAATTGTTACCCAATTATCCGCTGCTGCGTGCGCCTGCGCCGCGGCCAGTCCCCTCATTATAGTTGTTATTGTCCGATTATACTCTAGTCCCGCCCGTATTACAATAAAGGCTTTCTCATACGTCTTTTTCTCAGTAACCAATGGTCGGCTCATCATCAACTGCCTGCCCGGCTAGCATGATCACCGAAACACGATATGATATAGCCTTTATTTATCGCTTTGAACTGTAAAAAATCATTGTATTTTTGCAAAAAAAATGGCTATATCATATAAATATGGCAATTTATCGTTTAAAACTGGAAAAAATCCAATGATTGCATTACCGTTTTTTATGTGGTTTTCACCGACAATTACATTACCATTAATTTTAAAAAAAATCTGATTTTTATTCGAAATTATTGCCGTGATACGGGGAAAGGTTAGTTATTTTTCTGTCGGAAGGTTTGTACATACATACATACATACATAAATCACGCCTATATCCCCGAAGGGGTAGGCAGAGGTGAACTAGCACCCACGTTTCGCCAATTATGTTAGGTCCCATGTAATAGGTGGCGAGCCTATTGCCATTTATCGGGCACAAAAGTCGCAGTACATTGCTATTGCTAGGTGGTATAAGAGGAACGCTGCTGCCCATTCCTCATCATTGATTTATCCTTAGTCGCCTTGTACGACACCCACGGGAGAGATTTGGGGTGGTGACAATTGTATTCTACTCTGCCGTCACCACACGGAAGGTTTGTATTATTAATATTATTATATATCTTGATTGCAGCACAAAACCCGTGTCTTTCACTTCACCCTAATAAAGGTAATAAATATAGCTACAAGAGAGCGATTACCACAATTGGGTAATGGTCATACGAGTCGTTGCAATTTGGAACCAATTAAGAACAGATTGCTTCCTATTCGGTGACGACGGTAGCTCGAATATCATAATTAAAACTCAGGTCATGTATAAAGAATGCGATGAATTATTTGGCAGCAGCGTTTCTATCTAGGGGGCACATAAATCGCATTAAACAGCGATTTACGTGCCCGGCAAAAGGCTCGCCCCTTATTACATGGGACGTAACATATTTGGCGGTTAGTGGGTGTTAATTCACCTTTGACGCTTGAGGAATAAATAGACGTGACAGCTTCTACCGGGTTTTTTGAGGAAGGCGAAGACCTTGTCCTCAAGCTTTGCAATCGAGCAGTCCCTATGCCAGGCATCTCCTTGGGGGAGTAAACTGCATTGGAGAGCCTCGCATGCGCTACGAATAGGACATTAAACATGATTTATGTATGTGTATACACCTAAAAACTATATCTATATCAATTGTATGGTCTGAAGATAACAAATTTCAGCCATCATCGATATGTCTTAAAAACAAAAATAAGCGAAACGTACCTCAACATTGTAAAAGGCAATGAGGAATGCAGTAATAAACGTTTACTTATTAGGTTGCGGTGTCATGCAGACTGTGGAGTAAGTGTAACTTGAGAGAGGCGAGAGATTAGGCACAGATTGATGACACGACATAAAAGCTATGAGGTAATGCATGTTATTTATAATCGTATAACTATCGAGATTATCTAAAACTATTATACCACGCACAACCCAATACTCAATAGTTATGCTTCCGGATATTTTTTACATGCTGAGATCTTACAATAAAGATAGTTTATTTATAGATCCTGTTGGGCATAGCAATTGAAAGGATAGGGTAGGATTTAATTGATTCGGAGATAATGGTTGGTGCTACCCGTTGCCAGCCGTTGTCGAAATAATAATTATAATTAGATAATTAATTTTATAATTAGAATTCCTAACAGAAAATTAAAAAACTTTAGTTCCAACAGGGACCCGCAAAATGGAGACCAGAGAGACAAAGAAAATTTCGTCCAACAAAAGATGATCCTATAACATTATTTTCGCTCTTATTACAAGGAATTAAGATTGATGCCAAGAGACTTCTTTCGTTAAGAACTATGAAGGCATATTTGAATAGGCATGATGACTAATTTTTTTTCAAAATTACACTATGTTTTTCTTACGTGTCTACTTTACCCAAAATAAATTATAATCCTGTAAAAACTTTCGATTTTGATAGAAAAAACATGTTATGAATTTAAAATTTAAAATTTCCGCCAAAACGTCAAAATAGCAATGGCGTCTGTGTGACGTCACTATACCGTAAAAAGGCCAGTTTCTATATTAAACTAGTGCATTTGATTGGCAAATAAAATGTCAAAATGGAGATAACTGTATAATCGTCAGGCGACGTTTTAGCAAATATGGCGGATTGCTAAGTTTTGTACTTTTATTTTTATAAAATAAATATCAATCACAAGTATAATTTAATAACAAATGGCTATTAACGAATCTCCTTATCCTAAATAACTATTATAAATCATTATATCAGTGATTCTTTGTTAGTGTCATCATCCCTATTAAGGGGCAGTTAAAACATGCATTAAGCTCTTAGCACGACCATTACCACAAGTATTATTTATTATAATTTGCTGCCACAGATGCCATTTCCAAAATACATATGTAATAACAACATACATACATACATACATACATAAATCACGCCTACATCCCCGAAGAGGCAGGCAGATGCGAACTAGCACCCACGTAATAACAACGACATGGAGTATACATATAATTGGAGGGCCTAGACAAGTGGCCAGTGTATTGGAACGAATAGAAAACAATAGTAAATTTTTCGACAGCTTCTATACATTTCAATACATTTGGAACAAAAGAAGGAGTGTTTGGCGCGTTTCGTGGTGTCAGTCAGATTTATTTTCACTAATTCAAAAATTGTTACATGGATTTTGTGCAGTGAAAGTGGTGTTATTTTGATGCACAAGCATCCGTGTTGATGTGAAATTATGCAGAATCATCGAAAATAAGTCTCATTATGTGTTTGATGTTGTGGTGAAGATCACTATAAAAAGTGGTTTTATCCATTTCATCAAGCACCATCATGATCTCTGTTACCATTAAATTCGCTCCAAGCACTCCCTAGATGCGTTAAAATGTGTGACACCCATATTTTAACGTAAAATTCATTTCATTCATAAATTTCACCCACTCATTATTTCATAAGACTACAGATAAAATATACACTAAAGACTTGGCTGTATGGGCTAGACCTTTTGCCTTCCCTAAAATATAGGGAGAATTAAAAAAAAATTAATTCTCATATATTTGACACGACGGTTGCCATGTTGTTTTCCCGGTAATACGTCACTTTCATACATTTGTATTCTATTCGTTCAAATATTACTTTAAAATATTATTCGTTTTCGTATTCACGCCACAAATATTAACCCAAACTTCTTAAAATTCAATAAGCTTTTAGTTTCAACGTCATCCATTACCGAGTACTATTTTGCTTGTCTTTTTTAATGCAATTACTTCTCTGTGTGTTCTATACACAATTCCGTAAATTCTAAGACTCGAATGAACTGTACAAACTAAATAAATACGGACTTATATTGGCCCAAAAGAGTGGATAATTTTGTGTCTATATTTTCTTTTTAATAAAACTCCAAAAAACTAAATTAAGCTTTAAAAGTTAAGAGTATAGAAAACATTCAAGCGTACTTACAATCAATAATATAATATAAATGTACTCATAGCAACGTGACTTAAAACATAAGCAACAGTGTCTATAGCAGTCGCATGACCTAGGTAATAAAATAATAGTCTGATAGTCTAGATTTAGCGGGGTCAATGGCCACTTGCTGCGAGCGATGTTGTAAAAAAAGTGCTTATATTCCACGCGAAATGTGCTCATACGACTATAAGAAAAGAATCGGAAATCGAAACAATGATGTTTGTTTAACCGACCCTACTTAGAGTAGGATAAGGGCAGGGAGAAGAAGAAGAAACAAGATTTTTGTTTTACATGTCACATAATTTAACCCCTAGTTATTCGCGTGCCGTGTGGTGACGGCAGAGTAGAATACAATTGTCACCACCCCAAATCTCTCCCGTGGGTGTCGTACAAGGCGACTAAGGATAAATCAGTGATGAGGAATGGGCAGCAGCGTTCCTCTTATACCACCTAGCATATTAGCAATAGTACTGCTACTTTTGTGCCCGATAAACGGCAATAGGCTCGCCACCTATTACATGGGACTTGTCATAGTTGGCGAAACGTGGATGCTAGTTCACCTCTGCCTACCCCTTCGGGGATATAGGCGTGATTTATGTTATTTATGTTATTCGCGTGGGGTCTTTAGGCATTGATACTTTTTCATTGACCCCGAAATAGCACCCCGGGTAAAAATAGCTTTAAAAGAAATCACCGTTCATTTTCAGCAAATTGGGGTCAGTGGCCACCCCAGGCGCCGGAATAATTTCATACCGAGTAAAGCATCAAATAATAAGCCTATGGTACAGTCAACAGAACGTAAGACGATACCACTACGTCAAATGAATCCAATAATGATGACGATTTATTTATATCTAATCTATTGTTGGCAATCTGAAATACATATATAAATCACGCCTATATCCCCGAAGTGGTAGGCAGTGGTGAATTAACACCCACATTTCGCGAATTAGGTTAGGTCTCATGTAATAGGCGGCGAGCCTATTGCCATTTATAGAGCACATAAATCACAGTACATTGCTAGGTGGTCTAACTAAGGTCGATACCCACGGGAAAGATGGGGGTGGTGACAATCGACAGCATAACATTTTTGTTTGTAAGGTATTTAATTATTGTATGGAAGGAAAATAGACATTAAAAGACGGATAGAGAATTTTAAACTCTATCACTTGGCATTAAAAAACCAACATGACTTTCTTGTTATGGGACGTCAGCGATCACTGGACATTTGAAGAAAGCTATAAGAATTCTTTAGGCGACTGTTCAGACGCAAGTGGAATATTTCAAATGGGTTAAACAATTAAGTGGACAATTAAACAGTAAAACCTATTAAGAATAATTTCGTGTCTCTCATTTTGTGTTAGTATTAATATATTTTAAAAAGTAGGAAGCTTGATTCCCATATTTCGTCCAGATACACTCTTGAAATGAAACAAAATATTCCAAACCCAAGTTTTTCTATAGTCGGTCTATCTGATACGAATTTTACAAACATTCTCCCTATATAATGTATTATTTCAACCTTCCATTAGGGAAGACCTCCAAAAACGATTTTTCTAGGGGTTTTTATTGTGTTCTATATTTATGACAATAAGGTCCTGTTTCACAATCGGCAAGTAAGTTCTAAGTAGCTTACTTTTCAGATCATTTGATAGTTGTCATATCAAATATATGTCAATTGAACTGCAAAGTAAGCTCCTTCGAACTTACATGTCGCAATTTGTCGCAAAAATGCAATTTTGATTTGAATATCTTTTGTATTTACGAAGTCATTATGTGTGTGCAGTTTTTTTTATTATTAACACGAGTCGATCGTAAATGAGTATCATACTTTTCATTCTTGAAAATTTTAAACGCTCAAAATTGTTTGCGTGTAAAATATTTGCCTACATTTATTAACCGTTTCATAAAATATAATATTTTTGTGTTAGATCGCTACGTTCGCGAGAATTGTCGTAACCATGAAATGTATGACATAATACAGACGTCATAAAGGTATTTTTACTTTTATAATATTGGTAAATAACGGTAACCCGCCCATAGCAAGACTTCGAAGAGAGGAACGCTATTCAGTAATCATGGATCCAAGACATTTTATTTTGAGTTTGAATAGGTACATAAGATACAAACAGAGTACAGATACAAACGCATACATATTTAAAATGCCGTAATGTAAACTGTTCGATTTTAATTTCATTATATAAATGTTAGAAAAATTAGTACAAAGATTTTGGTGGTTAGAAAAAGAATTTCGACAAAAATATTTTTTTCTCGATTTTTTTTTAATATGTTTTCTAACCACCAAAATTTTTGTAGTAATGTATGTATGCCGTGTGGTGACGGAAGATGAAAACAAAATTATCACCACCCCAAATCTACCCCGGGAGTGTCGTATAAGGCATGATCAGGAATTGGCAGCAGTGTTCCTGTAGCCGCGTGGTGACGGCAGAGTAGAATACAATTGTCACCATCCCAAATCTTTCCCGAGGGTGTCGTACAAGGCGACTAAGGATAAATCTAAATATGATTAGAAATGGGCAGCAGCGTTCCTCTTATACCACCTAGTATAGCAATGTACTGCGACTTTTGTGCCCGATAAATGGCAATAGGCTCGCCACCTATTACATGGGACTTGACATATTTGGCGAAACGTGGGTGCTAGTTCACCTCTGCCTACCCTTTCGGGGATATAGGCGTGATTTATGTATGTATGTATGAATGTTCCTGTAGCACCATCTATCTGGATGCCTATAGATGGCAATAAAAATAAAGCTCGCCCCCTATGACCTAATAAAATGACGAACCGTACGTGTTAATTCACTTCTGCCTACCCCTTCGGGGCAAATTGGCGTGAAATATAAATATGTATTAATTACATATTCGTATTACATACTATGTTAATATGCAAATAGTCAATGCCTTGGATCCGACAAAGGCGTGTTTGATATAGTGATGTTCACGTAACGCGATAAAAATATCTATGCGGGCAAACCATTAAGATAAATATAAACAATATCAGTTGTTTTATTGAAGAAACATGTCTTATCGCGTCTGTATGCTATTTCTGGTCGTACAACACCAAATTAGCTACGTGTGCAGTAAGATTGGCGGAAACAACTATGCAGCGGAGGCAGATAATAAATAAAGGAAATAAAGTATGATAAATAAAGGAGCAATAATAAATAAAGGATCTGTGAACTGTCCCTCTAGACAAGTGGCCAACCAATTCGAACGAACAGAATACAAATGTATATAACTAACGTACCTATTACATAGAAAACAAAATGACGACAGCCTTGTCAAATGTAAGAGCAGTTGTCGAGAGTGTTTGGCGCGTTTCGTGGTGTCAGTCGGATTTATTTTCACTAATTCAAAAATTGTTACAGAGTGGATTTTGTGTAGTGAAAGTGGTGTTATTTTGATGCACAAGCATCCGTGTTGATGTGCAATTATACAGAATCATTGAAAATAAGTGTTGTGATGGGTTTGATGTTGTGGTGAAGACCACTTTAAAAAGTGGTTATGTCCACCTCATCAGGCACCATCATGAACTCTGTTACCATTAAATTCGCTCCAAGCACTCCCCAGATGCGTTAAAATGTGTGACACCCACATTTTAACGTAAAATTCATTTCATTCATCATTTCACCCACTCATTATTTCATAAGACTACAGATAAAATATACACTAAAGACTTGGCTGTATGGGCTAGACCCTTTGCCTTCCCTAAAATATAGGGAGAATTTTAAAACTAAACTAACTAGAGCAGTTGTCAAATAGTGACATTTGAATTTTATTCTCTCGAATTGATATCCCACTTGTCTAGGCCCTCTGGCCTTATATTGCCTAGGAACGCTTAGCACGGTCACATTTTACTGTAAACAAAATACTAGCAATTTACCGCTATTAGAAATGGCTATATCAATAAAAGACCTAAGTACATTCGATGATGAGTCAGATGCGTTAACTAATTATTGTTAAGGCGGGATTCCACCAGTGTGCTGAACTGTGCGGCACAGCTTATTTGTTTGGTCTTTCACTGTGCCGCAAAGTTCAGCACACTTGTGGAATCTCACCTTTAGGGTGGATTATCAACAATATATTATATCGAATTCCAACAGTGCTTCGGAAGGCACTTGAGCGATTGGTCCAACTGTATCTCCAGTCGTTAATGAATTAGTCAGCCTGGGCCTGTACGGCCAATTCTCTTAAAACTCTTCCATCCATAGGACAGGCCTGTGTCCCAGCAATGAGAACATAAGAAGGCTAGAATAATATGATTGAATAATATACGAAACGCAACGGAAATCGGGTATATTATAAATATTGGGTAATTATAAACGCAGCAGCATTTATTTTAGGCTTTTGTTAAGTTCTTACTTGGTCTTCTTCTCCCTGCCCTGCTCTAGTCCATCTGGACTCTCTCATATCATCCATCACACCGTAAAGGTGCGAGTAATGAATTAATGTATAGAAAAGAGATGGGACGGACCATGTCGAAAGACCGATGAACGGAGAAAGTGATTGGAATGACAACATTTCAATCAATACTGCTCACGGTTTTGAGCCGGCTGCCTGCCTGACACCAACCCTCTTTGGGTATGCTGTTGTTAGTGGTTTGCCCTCCACCATTCGGGTGCTTGTTGGTCTACACCGGGCAATCTTCCTTAGTCGACTTTTACGACACCCATGGGATGGGTCTGGGCTGGCCTATTCTACGTTATTTTTTCGCTCCCAGGCCAGCATGGAAGTCCGTAAGTTCTTACTTGCTAACAACCCATAGTATAAAGTAAGTTCAAATTGACAAAATTTTAGAATGATAAAGACTTCCTCCATACATTTTCCCTTTAAATGGACTCTTTGTGTAAAAAAAAATCGAGTTGCGGCTTTCATACAAACGCAATGCATTGGAGCCTCATTGATGAGTAATCCTTGAAAGCCGCCGTAACACAAGCTCCTAAGACGGCACGTGTAGGTGACGAAGCAGTGTTCATTATAAAACTGGCGACTTAGTTACGATACATAATATCACGTGCTGCGGTCGGCCGTTACGGCAACGTTACTGGACATTTCTTTAAACGGCTTATAAATGGCAGTCAGTCGTATCGACTGTAGTAAAATAATTGATTACATACATACATACGTAACGCCCTTCTCCCACAGGGGTACGCAGAGATCACTTCCTTCCACTTGCTACGATCATTACATACTTCTTTCGCTTCATCCAATCTCATCAATCTCTTCATGCATGCCCGTCGGTTTCGGGTACTCTTGATCTGGCCCTTTTTCAATAGACTTTCAATTTGATTATGAAAGATCCGCCTAGGCCTTCCCCTTGCCATTTCTCCATTCACTTTCGCCATGTAAATACTTTTTTCATCCCACCATCTCGGAAAAGGCGTTTTTGCTCTTCGATATCTGAGTGCAAAAGCCGTTTTTATCCTCTAGAGGTTAAAGTAAATTTGAATTTAGAACATCGTGTGCAATGAGTTTGTGAATTCAAAACATCATTACACCTATTTATTTCTACCTCCATGGTGCTGAAATTATCATGCAACCTATTTTAATCTGTTAAAAACTCAGACTCGGAACCTTCTTAGTGTAATTTTTTTGTAATTTGCTTTGCGCGCGCCATTTTCTTTTTACGTCATAAATTTGTTAAAACCTTGGAGTTCCGTGACGGTCAATCAGCTTGGCGTCAATCTTGCTTTAAACATTTTGATCGTCTACAACAATGCTTGCTTGATGCTTGAGTCAAGCCTTTAAAGGCTTTTTAGGTTTGTTTGATTTGTTTACGCTAGCAACGGAACAAACACATACAGAAAATCAACGTGCTTGACTCAAGCTGATTGACCGTCTCGGAACTCCATTAGGGACGGTAATTTTTATTAGGTACTTACAGGTGTGTCTGGATAAATTTTGCGGGTGTGGCTGGGTGGATGGGTGGGTGTCGGAGGTGTGTCTGGGTGAATGGGTGTTTTGTGGGTGTGTCTGAATGGATGGGTGAGTATTGTGGGTGTGACTGGGTGGAAGTTGTGGGTGTCTGAATGGATGTTGTGGGTGTGTCTGGGTGATTCGATATTTTGTGGGTATTTCTGGGTGAATGGGTGTTTTGTGGGTGTTTCTGGGTGAATGGGTGTTTTGTGGGTGTTTCTGGGTGAATGGGTGTTTTGTGGGTGTTTCTGGGTAAATGGGTGTTTTGTGTGTGTTTCTGGGTGAATGGGTGTTTTGTGGGTGTTTCTGGGTGAATGGGTGTTTTGTGGGTGTTTCTGGGTGAATGGGTGTTTTTTGGGTGTGTCTGAGTGGATGGGTGTGTATTGCGGCTGTGAATGTTGTGGGTGTTTCTGGGTGGGTATTGAGTGTGTTTGGGTTAATGGGAGGGTGTTGTGGAAGTTTCTGGGTGAAAACAGAAACTGTTGTGATTGTATTTTTTTTTTGTATTTTGCAATTTCCTCGTTGGGGTGGATGAAAAGTTACGTGTTGCACTCGAGTGCAAAGATTTTTCACCTTGTGCTCTTTTGATTCCCTCGCTTTCGCTCAGGATTCTAATTTTAGAATCCTTCGCTAGCTCGGTCATCAAAATTGAGCACGCGGTTAAAAAACAACTTTGCACTCACGTACAACAAATAACTATTGTCATTCTCAAATGCGAGAATGACAAAAAAAAAATTGATTGCATGCAACATATTTGTTTGTCATCATCTTTGGGTACGTAGACTAAGCATTTAAAAAAAGATGGGAGGTCCGACTTATTCTTTATCCTCCTCCGGCTCCGTGGTCTGGTGGTTTGCCCATGGGCATTAAGGTCCAGAGGTCCCGGGATCAATCCTCATCATCATCACCAATCCTTTAATGTCCCCACTGCTGGGGCACGGGCCTTCGCTTTGGATGGAAGAATATAGGCCCACCACGCTGGCCCAGTGCGGGTTGGTGGGTATCAACGACTGCAGATGCAGCCGGGACCACCAGCTTACGTGCCTTTCGAAGCACGGAGAAACTCGTGATAATACATTTTTGGTCACCCATTCAATGACCAGCTTTAGCGAGCATTGCTTAGTTTACGCAATCGCAAGCCAAGCGCGCTTTGCTCCTCAATGCTCAGGTGAGTACAAATTTGCACTCGCTTTGGTTGGTGGTAGGACTTTTTGGAATAAGCCTGGCTAGCTGCTACCATTTTATCAAAATCTGTCGCCATAATAATAATGTTAGCAGCATTATTGTGTTCCGACAATTGTGATAAGATAGCCAGCCCCTGTGGTTGAGGGTTCCAGGTGAAGCTTGCTCGATTCCATGTTCGGCCCTAATCGTCACTTCACCATTTCAGGGCAAGAGCTTTCTTGTCTAGCATAAAAAGCACGTTTGGTGATAATTTAATTATCCTACCACAACATCTTGCCTATCCCGCGTATGGTGTAACTCAGGACAGAAGTACCGAGAGATCGGCACGATGACCACGTGAACTTTTTATCAAGCAATTTGGAGCAATCTTGGCCTATTATTCAGATGTCTGATGTCACACGGTGACACCTTTATTAGTAATTTTTTTTAATCACGTGAATCACGTGAATCAACGTGGCCGTGTGCTACTCCAAATCTCTCCCGCGGGTGTCGTACAAGGCGACTAAGGATAAATCAGTGATGAGGAATGGGCAGCAGCGTTCCTCTTATACCTACCACCTAGCAAAGTACTGCGACTTTTGTACCCGATAAATGGCAATAGGCTCGCCACCTATTACATGGGACCTAGCACAATTGGCGAAGCGTGAGTTCTAGTTGACCTCTACCTACCCCTTCGGGGATATAGGCGTGAATTATGTATGTATGTATGTAATCAACGTGAGGTCCCTATGGATCTCTTGACGTAAGTATTACTTACCTGATTCTGCAGTGTAAGTATTGGGTCTCTCCTAAGGAAAGGATTGCTTCAGTGACATCCTGCGAAAATGTCATTGTGCAAAAATGTCGTTTTGCGAAATTAACCAATTTTTCACGGTGACTTTTTGCGAAAGTGACATTTAACGTCAAGACCGCTCAATGGCATAGTGGCTTTACAAAGCAATGTTCGCTAAGGCGAGACATTGGATAGGTGAAGGCGTTAGACCTGGTTGCTTCTGCAGTTGATATGTACCCAAAAATCCGCATTGGGCCATCACCCAGCAATATACTGCGACTCAATGTGCCTGTTAGATGCCTATAGGGTCGCATACCTACTACTACTTATTATATTATTATTGTATGGGGACTACCATCATTGGCGAAAAGTCTGGCTACAACTTCGGGGATACATACATACATACATAAATCACGCCTATATCCCCGAAGGGGCAGGCAGAGAGTGAACTAACAGCCACGTTTCCCGAATTATGTTAGGTCCCATGTAATAGGTGGCGAGCCTATTGCCACCTATCGGGCACACAAAATCGCAGTATATTGCTAGGTGGTATAAGAGGAATGCTGCTGCCCCCATTACTCATTGCTATCTTTACCCTTAGTCGGCTTGTACGACACCCACGGGAGAGATGGGTGGTGACAATTGTATTCTGCTCTGCCGTCACCACACGGCTGATACATAGTCGTGATTTATGTATGAATATAATTATGGTCTCTTCTTATTAGATGATAAATACACACACATAACTGCTCACTATTAAGTAATAATAAAGTCAACTGCATTTGAACCGTAAGCTTTTTAGTCCAAGGTTCAGAGTAGGTTGACATTTGACGAGTGTGTGTTTATGACCAAATTCTGCAGATATTTGAGCTTTTAAAGTCGAGGTCATTCGGCTACATTAAAAATTTTTCGTCGACAGAGAATTGAGATATCATCAACGCCAGCCCTTTATGGTCCCCGCTGCTGGGGCACTGGACTTCCCTTTGGATAGAAGATTAAAGGGAGAATGGGCCATAACCCACCACGCTGGACCAGTGCGGATTAGTAGATATTAACGACTGCAGCCCGGCTAGCATGACCTCCGAAACGCGATATGATATAGCCATTAATCGCGTTGAACTAACAAAAATTATTGGATTTTTGACAGTTCAAAGTGATAAATTGCTATATCTTTAAGAAATAGTCATGTGGGCTTATTGAATTATTCAATTCAGGCTTATTCAAGTGTCAAAATCCAATGACCTTTTAAAGTTCAACGCGATAAATAGCTATATCATATCGTGTTTCGGTGGTCATGCTAGCCGGGCAGGTGCACCCGGGACCAACGGCTTAACGTGCCTTCCGATGCACGAAGGAACTCGAAATAATAAACCCATCCAATGACTGCGACGGCAGAGTAGAATACAATTGTCACCACCCCAAACCTCTCCCGTGGGTGTCGTACAAGGCGACTAAGGATAAATCAGTTATGAGGAATGGGCAGCAGTGTTCCACAGCTTATACCACCTAGCAATAGCAATATACTACGACTTTTGTGCCCGATAAATGGCAATAGGCTCGCCACCTCGTGGGACCTAACATGGGACCTAACGTAATTGGCGAAACGTGGGTGCTAGTTCACCTATGCCTACCCCTTCGGGGATATAGGCGTGATTTATGTATGTATTTATCCAATGACTGGGCTCTGACCACCTCCTAATCCCCGCGGGTGTCGTAAAAGACGACTGAGGGTTTAAAACAGTGATAAGGCATGGGCAGCAGCGTTCCTGTTATGCCACCTAGCAATATACGCGATTGACGTACCCGATAGATAATAGGTAGACTCGCCCTACACTATTATGTACATCAAACAAAACATACTTGGCGAAATGTGGGTGTTACCACCCCTTGGCAGATATTACATACATACACAAATCACGCCTATATCCCCGAAGGGGTAGGCAGAGGTCAATTAACACCCAAGTTTCTCCGATGATGTTTTCAAAATAGGTGTGCCCACATTACATGGGTTCACCGTACGAGTGCCGGGTCCATAGTAACAGCAGAAAGGGTAGTCAGGAGCTGCAGCGCTTGGGACTTGTGACCCAAGTGCAGTTTTTCGAGGCCTCTTCACAACATATCAACAATCACGTTGCCACCCCGACTCCTCTCTTTGTCCAGGGGACCTACCGCCTAACTCGATTGCTGATGATAGTTTTAAAGCAATGCATTGCTTACGGTTATCAATTTAGCTAGCAACCAACTTGAATCGCCTTAGACACACGTTCCAACGAAAGTTCTAGTGACAAGCCAAGGTCTTTCAAGTAGAATTAAGCTGGTTACCCCTCGCTTCCACAGCATACACATCGTGGTTAGAAAAAGTTCGAAGAATTATAGTCCTGGGGGCCTAGACACAGTAACATACCGACAAAGATAACGAAGTTCGATAAAGCAAAATGTATGGGATTTGACGTAAGTCGTCGTGAAATCACGTGACCAAAATCGTCTTCGTAAGTTCCTAGTTATGTTGGTACCGCAAGCTAAGACGCTGTAGATACCAAAGTAATATGGCCGATCGTGACGAACTTCGACACGTTATCGTTATGAAACGATTGCCACTTGACTACGGGCCCTGATGCGTCTACCGAACCCGCATCCTCCACAATTTTCTTTACTAATCAATTACTAAGTAATTAATTAATGAATAATTGTAACATTATGGTCAATGTCCCATGGTGGCGATCCTATTGCCATTTATCGGGCAGATATTACATAGGCGTGATATAAGTATTTACTTAACTCGATTACAAAAAGAGATAGCGAAGAATTTAATTTATTTATAGACAGGTGATGATAAAATGGTAAAAATAGATGCCATAAAACTGCGATATAAACTACATTGCACGCAGATGTTAAATACAAGACTTTTGGCAGAGGTTTGTTTTTTTCTTAAAGCCGAAATTAAAACCAGCGCTGACGCCGTGGTCTTAATTAACCACAGTGAAATAATCAGGATAATCTGAATTTCTGGCGTAACCATAGATGTAGCTGTAGCATTTAATTATTCGGGGGTTACACAATAGAATATACAGCTGCCGTGTGGTGACGGCACAGTAGAATACAATTGTCACCACCCCAAATCTCTCCCGTGGGTGTCGTACAAGGCGACTAAGGATAAATCAATGATGAGGAATGGGCAGCAGCGTTCCGTTATGATATCATACATAAATGACGCCTATATCCCCGAAGGGGTAGGTAGAGGTGAACTAGCACCCACATTTCGCCAAATATGTTAGGTCCCATATAATAGGTGGCGAGCCTATTGCCATTTATAGGGCACAAAATTCGCAGTATATTGCTAGATGGTAGGAGGTATAAGAGGAACGCAGCTGCCCATTCGTCATCACTGATTTATCCTTAGTCGCCTTGTACGACAACCACGGGCGAGATTTGGGGAGGTGACAATTATTGTATTCTACTCTGCCGTCACAACACGGCAGCTGTATATTCTATTGTGTAACCCCCGAATACTTAAACGCTACTTAAATTTTGAGCACTGCTTATAAATTTAAATGTAAAATACATGTTAGAATTTGTATGGATTAATAACAACGTCAATTTTGACAATACTCAAATGTTAAATATTGTCAAAATTGTTATGAATGTTACTGCCGCACTCAGAGACTTCAATTAACGATAATTAGTACTGAATGTCAAAAAATGACAATTCAAAACTAGTTTCTATTCTTGTCAGGTCTTTGGTATAAATTTAAATGAAAATTTTTGACATTAAGTACTCATTAAAGTTATTTGACGTCTCTAAGTGCGGCAGTTAATGCTTAAAATAGCTCCTGCCGCAGTCAGAGACGTCAATTAACGTTAATGATAAACTTAATGTCAAAAAATGACTATTCACAACTAGTCTCTATTCTTGCCAGGTCTATGGTCTAGATTTAGTAGAAAGTTTTCGACATTAAATACTCATTAAAGTTAATTGACATCTCTGAGTGCGGCAGTTAGCTCCATAATCTGTAAACACCATACTTACAGTCAACTAACAAAGCATTAAGACAATAATTCTGTTGAGGTCCTAAAAAACTAATAAATATAAACAAAATATGATGTTAAGGCAAGATTCACACAGCGTAAGACCAATACAATCATTTGTAGCATACGGTGTGACACAGTTCAGCATACTGCTGGTGGAATCTCGCCATTAGATTAACAGTTATCGTTAAACTAAGCACTCACCTGTCCATACCGAGACGAAGTTAAATGCACATTCCTGTTCTTCAAGAAGTCAGGTCTCTTCCCCAGGCCATAATTGCTTTTCTGCGCGATGAATTTCTTTGGTCTGTCCAGTCTTTCCGTCGAGCCTGTAGAGTCATCCTCCTCACCTCTTTTGGAAGTTGAGGGAATGCCCCTGTATGCACCTCTTGTGCCCCTTATGGTCTTCTCGGGACTTTTATCCTGCTTCCTTGTAATAAGGTTCTCTTTCCTTTGCTTGTTGTTTCTCAAAGAAACATTTGAGGACATATTGTCCATATTGATCCATCAATTACGCAGAGTGTCAAATGCATATACTTCCAATAAAATTCATTGTGATTATAACTGAACAAATATCTCAGTATATCTAAGTTGGAGCATAATAGAATGATTCCATGTATATGCGAAAATATCTTGAATTTAATTAAATAAAAAGTAAACTGAGCTAAACTAGATATTACATAAAAATAAATAGCTAATTCCGTCTTTTGATTCTCTCTCTTATTAACATCCTTTATAAACACTTGCAACTGTCTATCTTGTTAAAAAATAAAAATAAATCTAATATAAGCAGTCTTCAGGAAGATTTTGGAAAGTTGTACAGCAGGATTGCATCAATTCATCTGAAACAAAAATATATTTTTACAAAACAATGTTTTAATAAAAAAATCTTGGAATCGGAATCTGTTAGTTGAATGTTAATGGGATGTGTTGCTGTTTAGGCATACTGCTTTGACATTATGGGTAGGATAATGATAATAGTCTGTACTTTAGATATTCTATTTGCATGTTTAATATTAGAGAGAACTGATAGAGATACTGAGTATCTAGAAACTCAACTATTAAATTTACTTATAATTAGATATGGTTTCATACAGTTTTGACTATGGTTTGAAACTTCCTGATATGGACTTGTCTGTTGTTGAATAATAATTAAAATTACGCCTCTTACTCCAAAGAAAATAACCAATAAATAATTTCATGTTTTCAAGTCTGATCAACAAACTCAAATTGTATCAATAAGTTTTGCACAAACTTCAAAATTATTAAATTTATAATTTTGTTAACACAATAAAAATTAACTGGCAACATTAATAATTATCTTTAGAAAGTAAGCAAATTAGCTTATTATATTATACAGATTTATTTACCCAAGTCTCTTGCCCATTCTTCAGAGTACATTCCTCCCTATGATTTTGGGTAGATTTGAGGGAGAGATAGTTTGTGCACATTAATTCAGTTTCATAGGACTGGCGAGTTGTGGGATTGTAACTGGTGCTAAATTTATAATGAACATAATGTCATATGGTTTTTAACAATTTTAAGTTTAGACTTTGTCAGAAGCTTGGGTTGTGTGTGGCCTTTAGAGGCTGTGCATTGTAGTCTGAGGGATAATTGCATACCCATATCTTCCCTCATACACATAGATTTCCAATGTTTACCATCTTGAACATAGGTTTATTCATAACAGGTATTAATAAATAAAATTTTATTTTGATATAATTTAAACTAAAAAGGTTTGTTCATACCAAGTATGAATAAATAAAATTTGGTGTACTCCCAACCTACTCACACTGTAATATCAAAGCATAATTTTAGCAAATCAAGGGCATGATAAGCTTCCAAGAGATTTTTATCTGTAAAAGTGTCAGTGATATGAGTAATGCCAAGACAGATGTGCTTGTTAATATCCCAAACAGAAATAATTAAGTATCAAGTCGTCTTGAAGAATAATTTAGGATGAATATATAAGGTTAGTTCAGGCTGAGGAGCGCAATGGCCCAGTGAATAGCACACTCGGCAATGGGTAACCAAATATATATGATCTTGTTTCCTTCTGTGCTTCAGAAGGCAAGTTCAGCCATTGATTTCAGTTGCATATGTGGTTATTAAGACTCACCAATCCACATTGGGATAACATGGCTAGTTATTATTGATTCTCCCTTCAATAGGAAGGCCTGTGCCTATGTAGTGTAGGTTATAGGACAGGTGTTAATTGATTTGACATAATAAAATATTGAGGCCCTTTTTTTTGTAAGTTATTTTATTTGTCATCAATCTCTTCTGAATAGACGGTGGCATGCCATGCTGGTATTTACTATATGGTAACACTACTGTTATGATATGTTATTGTAAATCTTGATAAAAACATGTGTTGTATTTAGCATATCTGTGATGATTGTCAGCAGCTGTCATTGACTTGGTCAATTCTTTTAAACTAATAACCAACTATACCAATTATTATGATTAAAAAGTGTCAATCTAAAACTGATATATTTACAAATAAGAACTAAACATGTTGCTTTGTTTACAGTACAAATTGGTTGTGTATGATTGATAACAAACAATAAGATAAAACGATGACACGTTAAGTGTCAAGGCTCCGTCTGAACTATCACTAATCGCGGGCACCGCAACACACTCCTTGGTCATACTCACCGACAAAAAACGATGTAAATGAGACAAAACAGACGGAAACTACGTGCCGGTATGAACATTTTGGAGGAAAAGTGCGAAAGCAGGTGATCGGACTACGTAGACTCTGCAACGTCAGAGCCGTCCAGCCATTGCACTTGCGCTGATTCGCGTTTTATTTAAAGATGTGCTAAAATCTGCACACATCGGCCGATCTATTGCAGTAAATGGCGCATAGCTGAATAAAGCTGAATAAATAGAGTAAAAAAATTTAAATGACAGAATGTCAGTCTTTTACACCGATTTGCTAGGTAATATTTATCATTTTATACCTTGGTGTCGGCATCTTATGGTGCGAGAACGAGCAATTCAACTCACTACTGTTACTTTATGAGAATTAATAGTGAATTTGATTCTAAAAATACTTACAAATAAAAATCTGGAATCACACCATTGTTTTTTCTTCTGCACAATCAGGAATTGGTGTTGCTATACTAAAAAATTTTTTTTAGAAAACTGGGCCATGTCATGGCCCTTTTGTAAAATGATTTATAAATATTTGTGATTTTTAATCATCTTTTTCATTGGATAAAGAGGTACTGTTTTATTTTGCGATTAAATACTACTCAATTTTTTCATTTAAAATTGTAGTTTTTAATGACAACTAAAATGTAGAAGATAAAATTTTGAAATGAATTTTAAAATGAATAAATAGGTATGTAATTTTAGATTTCAATATTGATAAAAATCTGGGATCTTGTTGATATTATGCTACGGTAATAATAATAATAGTACTCTGGAAAAATAAAATGGAAGCGTTATAGAATCATAGAAAACTTCATAGAGATTCATAGAACTTCAGAGAGAACCCGAGCCTTCATTCGTAAATAAATGTTTTGATCTAAAATAATCAACAGTTAACTATGTCTTAAAACTATAATATTATTTTATGTAGTTAAAACTATGATTAATTAAATATAAATAGACTTGACTTGAAATGTTGGTATAAAAAAACACTAACAAATTTCTGAGTGGAAAGGAGTGTACCAACTATTTTCTGACATTTTTTGTCAGACGTCTGTCGTTTCGTTTAGAAATCAAGAATTGAAGTTTACTACTTTCATTGTTGACATTTTTCTTATTTTTTGTTGAATTTTATAAAAAACATTTTACTAATGTTTCAACTAACACACTCGATATTATCATATAATGGCAATAAATTGCCCATTTCTATTTCAAACTTCAGCATTTATAAATTTCATCAAATGAAGTGTGTTGCTTGAAATTGTTGAAATTCAATCACATTAATTGTTTCTAAACTGTAGATTATGATGTCGATTGTGTACATGGCATAAATCATAATTTTTACTTTATTTACGTGAACGATGAAGGGAATAATTTAATTAAACAATATTAATTGCAAAATGGCATTCGTAAGTGCTGTAACCGGCGACGACTGTACAAAAAAGTTTATGGAAGTCTTACAAAATGACTTCAAAACATTGAGTTTGGAGACCAAGAAGAAGTATCCTCAGATAAGAGAGGTGTCCTTTTATCCTTTTTATTCTCACTACAGTGCTAATGAATGCGTGTTGTAAATATAATTGTTAGTAATTAAGAGTACACACTATATCTGGGTTTTTTCATAAGAAACTTTGAACATAAAGTAGAGCACAAAATTAAAACTAAATTTTTTTAAACATACTTTAATTAGGATACTGTTATAAATGTACTACAATAATTTCTTTTTTTTATTGTATTTCAAGGATATGTTTTATTGTACCTTTATTTAAATATAGTTACTCTATTTATTTAGGTAACTTACCTTTATTTTAATAATCTTTATCTCAATTTTCTGTTCTGGTCTGAATCTGTTATATGATGAATCAAGATTATCTGTAGGCATACTGTAAGATATGGACAGATTTGGCTGGGGATCGCTCGTTATTTGTTTGGTTGCGGGGGAGGCCTTGGCCCAGCAGTGGGATCTCACATGCTTAAGAAATAGAGTCAAACAGAAGTAACACTAAAAACATTTGTTTATGTATTTACAGGCTTGTGATGAGGCAATTGAAAAGCTTTCTCTGGCATCAAACAACCCGCAAGCCTCCCTATATGGAGTGGTTAATCAAATATTATATCCTCTGGTTCAGGGATGTGAGTCCAAGGATCTTAAAATTATCAAGGTAAACTGATCTTATTTCTAATGTTCTTTAGTCATTCATTACTAATATTGCTTAACTACTAAAGCTAATTTCATATAGTATCTCAGTACTATATATTTTGACAAATCTATTAAGTATTGGCAAGTTAGGAATTTTAGACAGTGCAAAAGGCCAATGAAAGAAACTTGTATGTGACAGAGATGATAATGCTGAGATGGATATGGAGAGTGACAAAAATGGATAAGATAACGAAAGAGTACGTAAGAGGGAGGGTTGAATGTTGTTTGATGTTGAAGTAGAGATTGTATGAGGTATGAAATGAAGGTGATGGGTGGGGATGAGGTGATGACAAGTGACAGAAGTGAGTGGAGAAAGAAGATATACTGTGCTGATCCTAAATAGGATGGGGTTTAGTTTAGCGCAGCATTTTATGCACTTATCCCCCTGACTGGTCAATTGTCTGTGGCTCTTTAAAAAAAAAAGGCTGGGCCGGGTAATGATGAATTATTTAACTCAATTTTATTTTACAGTTTTGTCTGGGTACAATCCAGCGGTTGATTGCACAGCAGGGTATCGATGCAAAGGGCGCACGACATGTTGTCGACTGCCTTTATAACCTTGGCCAAGGAGGAGTTTTGGAGCTCAAGCTGCTTCAAACTGCCGCTTTGCTCATGACCACCTCTGACTTGGTTCACGGAGACACATTAGCTAGGGTAATGTCTTTATATTATTTCAATATATCTTCTATTAATGTTGAGTTTGGATAAAAACAAGTTAAGCAACGTTGTTGCAATTGTTGCATCCAATAGACAATAGCGCTACCATTGTGCCATTTTATCATACAACCAAAGCAATGAAGGCTGGCAATGCTCTCATACACTAACCCCCGAATACAGAAACACTACTCAAATTTTGAGCACTGATTTTACAGTTAAGTGGACAATTAATTCCTGTCAGATTGTGTAGGGAAAAACGTCACTTTTGACAATACTTCAATGTAAAGCTCTAACTGCCGCACTCAGAGTCGTTCATTAAATTAGTGATAATGGGTATTTTACAAATTATCATTAAAACATCTAATTGACCGTTCCTCTCAGAGTCGAAAATAATTGATTGATTAGTTATGTGACAATTTTAAGTCAGGTTAGTGCAGTGCGTGTGTAATCCAGTGTTATCGGTAAGTGCGGAATTGCCACATGCAAAAAGCCATTAAACAATATTATTAGTTACACTAGTTTTTATATCACAAAAGTATTGTTTTCCATAAGAATTAGTTACTAATATCTATTTAATATAATATTTACGTAAAAATCCATAATAATAATTTAATTTAATCAAACTTGAACGGTAAATGCCATGACTTTTTAGATTTGGCCACACCGGACCAAAAGTCATTTATTATAAAATTAAAAAGTCAATGTCAACAACAAACAAGAAATAGGTACCCCAAATAATTCCATGGAAATACCAAACAAAAACATATAAATATCAAATTATTTATTATGTGATCAAAATTGATCAAATAGATATTAAGCTACTGCAAGTGGAGTCAGCCTGGCAAATCATTAACATACAAAAGTCTCAGCGGCACACTCAATATTGGCGAAATCATATAGGAAACGCCATAGAAAAAAGAAGAAAAAGCCACACGAACCCTATCTTCATTGAAATAATTGATTAGTACTGTGATTGTCTTGGTAAGTATTGATGATTTCTTTGTTACATGCATGGGGTTCGATAGTTCCGGGAGTGGAATGACTGAGGAATTTAATTGTAATGTATATGTGCACAGTAATTAGTATTTTCTTATATTGTTTTGTGCTTAGATTATAGAATTATCCTGTATTAAAAAGTATCTAATATTTCTTTGCAAATTGCAGTGTGATACAATAACACCATAACCTGTAAAACTACAGAGCTAGGGAGTTAATCTGGAAGTGGTCCATAAAATCCACCACTTTCCCCACTGCAAGGAGCTATCCATAAGCAGTAGAGGAGGTAACATTTATTTTCCACTAATTAAACTTATGAAAGTATAACAATTTATATAAATTATCTGTAATCTATATGTAACCTATTCTTATTATCTTTAATAATTATTATTCAGGCTGCACCTTCAATTATATGTGAAGTGCAGAACCCATTTGATAATTATGGTATTGCGCTGTCCATATAGACAATAATCAAAATAAAACAGTATAAAATATTTGGGACAATGAGTTCGACCTAGACTTTGCTATGGGTACCTATTATATTTCATAAGGTTTTATATAAAATGGCCACTTGTTTAAAAACTTGTTAATATGAATCAAGTTGTTATTATGTTACTTTAAGGAAAATTGTAAAACTTGGTGCAACTGGCTATTAATGTATATAGTTCAATCATAACATGCAATTAGAAAAATGATTTAAATTAATGATATTAAACTTATCTTTTTTTCAGATCACATAGATATATTATCAAACAAATCTAAAGACTGACAATTACACACCAAGTCAATTTTGAATAAATATTTTATTACCTGGAGATTCAAGTTAAAAAGAAATGTGCTGCTGAAATGGAGGAAGAGAGGAGTAAAACTCTTTTGGAAATTTTCAAATTACAGTTCAAGGAATTAAAAAGAAATTGGAACTCAAAATAAAATATTTCTTTTAAATCTACTAGTTTTATTCAAAAAACAAAATAAACCGCACGCAATGAAAATGAATTAGCAGAAAAATAAAGAGATTAGGGTTATAAAAGAATTTCACTATATTATTTTAATTTTACAATTATTAGTTATATTTATTGTGACATTGCTTGATTAAATTTTGCTTTATTCTGTTTGTGTCCTCGTCGGTAAAAGGCAATTTTACAAAGTATTTCATTGTTCTTGCTTGGATAGACACTTTGGTGACAATTTGTGATACTGACTGTTGACCTAATATTTATCCATTTTCCATCACATCACCACCTAGTTTCTGAAATAAATATATAGACAATGACAGATATTGAAAGTACATGCATACATACATAAATCATGCCTATATCCCGAAAGGGTAGGCAAAGGTGAATTAAACACCCACTATTCGCCAATTAAGTTGGTCCCGTGTAATACGTGGCGAGCCTATTGCCATCTATCGAGCACGTAAATCGCAGTATATTGCTAGGTTGTAGAGGATTGCTGCTACCCATTACTCATCGCTGTTTACCTTCAGTTGTCTTGTACGACACCCACGGGAGAAATGGGGATGGTAACAATTATATTCTGCTCTGTCTGAATGTAAAGTAATATTTAACTAACCTGAAAAATCCCAGTTGCTAAATACCGCAATGTTATGTTACTTCAGGGGCATTGGCAAGCCTGTCCTGTTTCGGTGCTTTTTAAATCAGGTTCCAAACTTGGGAGTAAAGTATTATTTACTGCCTGGAGTGTAAATCTGTACCTTGCATGAAATTCAAGCACATAGTGAAAGTATCAGAATATTCGCGTAAATAGAATCTAGGTTGTGATTGTCTGAACCTTCTTACGTAATCTGTAAGTTCCACAAAATCCACAACGTAATTTATTATAAATTATTATTGAAAATATCACTATGAATGCACTGAAATATAATTACAAGTATTACAACAAAAGATAACCCTACTTTTGAAATGTCAAATAGACGTCACATAAGACCTAAGTAAGGGTCATCGGTTACTCAAAATTTAAGTTTCATTAGCGTCACTATTGACCCATTATCTGACTCTGAGAGGGAATTTTATTTTAAGTTTACTTAAATGTCATTTAATGATCATTAAGTCGACTCTGAGTGCGGCAGTAAGCATTGAGTTGCGTTTCTGTTTTCGAGGGTTTATACATACATACATACATAAATCACGCCTATATCCCCGAAGGGGTAGGCAGAGGTGAATTACCACCCACGTTTCGCCAATTAGTTAGGTCCCATGTAATAGGTGGCGAGCCTATTGCCATTTACCGGGCACAAAAGTCATCACTGTTTTATCCTTAGTCGCCTTGTACGACACCCACGGGAGAGATTTGGAGTGGAGAATTGTATTCTACTCTGCCGTCAGCACACGGCTTCACACGGAGGTTAATCAGGTTGTGTATTAATTTTTAGACAATGGTGATGTGCATCCGCATGGTGCCCACTACGGAAAGCCGTGACGTCAGCACAAGTCACGCGGCCGCCGCGACCGTCCGGCAGCTGGTGGCGTTGGTCTTCGAGCGAGCCCTCGCGGAAGCTGAGGGTGAGACTGAATCTCTAAATGGGTTGTTTGTATATTCAGTTCAATTCAAATTCAAAAGCCATTATGGGCGATAATATTACAATTACATTTTTAATTTTTTTATTGCACATCCAGTACTGCCGCGCTTATGAAAAATATACACGCATTATGTACGATTTTTAGCGGAATTGAGTTATATACGGTATATATTTGAAATCGGGAAAACAAGCTCTATAACTTTCCCATAGAGACCATCTCAATATAATGACAGTTGAATTTACATACATACATAAGTCACGTCTATATCCCCGAAGGGGTAGGCAGAGGTAAACTAGCACCCACGTTTTAGCCAGTTACGTCCCATGTAATAGGTGGCGAGCCTATTGCCATTTATCGGGCACAAAAGTCGTAGTAGGTACATAGCTAGATGGTATAAGAGGAACGCTGATGCCCATTCCTCATTACTGATTTATCCTTAGTCGCGGTGTACGACACCCACGGAAGAGATTTGGGGTGGTGACAATTGTATTCTACTCTACATTTTATACATCAATAACTAGCTTAGCTCCGGACATACAAGTGTTCTAAGAAAAAAAACTTTAAACGCGTTTTTCTCAGATGTAGTAAAAAGGTAGATAATGCGTTTTTCGTAAGCGCGGTAGATGACCGTATCAGCGTGTCCTTGTGACACCTAGGCCTCCTGCAGCTTCTTCCACTGGGATCTGTCCCTTGCCACCCTCATCCAGAGGAATCCTGCCTCCATCCTTAGTCAGACCACCTTTTGAGTGGTTTTCCACAATATTGAACCTCCAGGGTCCATTCCGTGATCTTCCTTGTCCATTTTTCAGATGTTTCTCTGATAATGTGTTACCATCATAATATCAGTGTCCCTCTTTTTGTCTTTGTTGCGGTACCCTAAGATGCTTCTCTGACAGGTTCTTAATTTGGATTGTATGTATATTACTAAGATAAAAAAACACAGATCATAGCATAAAATGTGCGTGTAAATAGATCGCTGACTATTGACCTAGAGGTCCCAGTTTCGATTCCTGGTAGGGCGAATGTTTGTGTGATGGACATAGACACTGCTAAGGCACAGGCCTTCCTTGTGGATAGAAGAATATAGGGAAAATGGATGATAACATACCACGCTGGCCCAGTGCGGATTGATGGGTATTAATGACTACGGATGCAACCGGGACCAACGAGTTAACGTGCCTTGCGGAGCACGGAGTAACGAGGTAAAACGTTTTGTCCGTCATCTAGTATCTATAACACAAGTACTTATGCTTCTTACTTTGGGATAGATGATAAGTAAAAGTGTAAGAAATATTTTTAATTAAATTACATATTTATTGTGCCATTGTTTGCTATTTTACAGGTGTACTGAAAGTGAACCCTGCAGACATACGACCTCAGACCAACTCTAAAGCGCCAAAGGATTTAAAACCTTGTGCCATTGACGCGTATCTCATATTGCAGGTGATTTAAATAATCAAATGTATTTACTTTAAATATTGCTTTTATATGCGTAAACTACCTATAGCTTAGGCCGGCTGGTCATATGAATGGAATAATGTATTTTCTCCAGATCCTCCCGGCCTCATCTGCAGTCTGCATCGCCACATACATACTAATCTATCTAACCTAAGCCAAAATTATTCGATTTTAATTTTAACATTATATAAATGTTAGAAAAATTAATACAAAGATTTTGGTGGTTAGAAAAAGGATTTCAAAAAATTATGATCTTGAGGCGGGAATCGAACCCGCGTCCGCTGCTATCCGGGCAGGTGCCTGACCGCTCGGCCACCCAAGACACCAATTAACTTGCCGAAATTCTTCTAACCTGGAAGAAATCGCTCTTAGCGATAAGGTCGCCCATTGTGCATTGTACTTATAATTGTAATTAGTCAGTATATTATTATCTCTGATCTGGTTGGTTAATGTACAATAAAGATATATTGTATTGTATTGTATTGTAACCTTTACACTTCACGTTGTAAGCCAACGGGTACCCTCGCAATGTAGAAATAAATTTCAAACATTCCAAAGCAGATATTTTTACAAATACCGTGCGTTCGGTTAAGCATGGGTTTGCTTTATATACTACTTCTAGCCACCAAAATCTTTGTACTAAACCAAAATCTTGAACAGTAAGAGACGATAACTCTTAACATTATTAACATAACCATGCGTGCCGGGTCCATAGTGTGGCAGAGTTGGAACTCAGTAGCAGCGCTTGGGACTTGTGACCCAAGTGTAGGTTTATGAGCCCCACATGTCATCACTCACCTTCGACACTCCGACTTCTATCTCTGCCTTGCCATATAATAATAATATATATATTTTTTTTTTCTAGGATATAATTCAACTAATAAATGGCGACTCTGCCAACTGGTTGGTCGGTATATTGGAAGTGCCAAAGACGTTTGGCTTGGAGCTGCTGGACACAGTTCTGACTGATTTCTCGCCGATATTCTTCAAGGTACTTTGCAGTTCAATCCTAATTAATCTTCTCTAGGGGCCTAAACAAGTGGCCAATCTATTCGAACGAATAGAATACAAATGTCAATTTTTGACAGCTTCTCGTACATGTGACACGACGGTCGCCATGTTGTTTTCTATCTAATACGTCAGTTTGAAATGAAATGAGAAATATTTATTTGAAACATAATCAACACTTAAATATCAAATTCATTATCAATATTCAGAATTAATTTAAATAACAAAAATTCAAACAAAAAGAAACAAATAATATGCCCAAAATGGTACCCACTCAGCTTTATGTCACGGCATGGTTTTCAGGGAGCCCAGTCGAAACACTATAATACAACTTTTTGACAAATCAAATTAATTTATAATTTCAAAGCTACTTATTCATACTGATCATTTTTATATATTTAGAAAATTTAATAAAAAATATTGTAATAATATGAGTGCATGTGATTGTGTTGAGCATACGTGTGCGTGTGTGTGGTTGTGATTGCGTACAGACAGGTGCACAGGACTGCAAAAGTATACATTTTATTTTATTTTAACTTAATGACCCTTTTAACTTAAACTTTTTAACTTAATGAGTTTCATACATTTGTATTCTATTCGTTCCAATAGATTGACTACATGCCTATAGATTGGCCAGTTGTCTAGGGCGGCTGTTACATTTGACAACGTTATCTCAATAAGCAAATGGCTTGATTCATAAAATGACGTATCATTCTAACACGCGTTCAGGGAGCAAATAACACGCTCTGTGTATATTAAAAAAAATTCAAATGGTCCATTACAACTTCAGGATTGCCTTAGAACAGTTTTCAAAAAAAGTTGTAATATCCCATTGAATATTAATATTGTACCTTTAATTAACTTTATAATTATGCTTTGCTTTTCTTTTCCACAGATATCGGAGTTTCGTTTCCTACTAAAAGAGCACGTGTGCGCTCTCATCATAAGACTGTTCTCTCCAAATGTCAAATACAGGTAATATAGTATTTAGTATCTAAACAATATTTATCCATAACTCAAGTACTTACTTCGCTTACTTTGGGTTAGGTGAGGTTCCCAAATTTTTATTTTTTATATAGATCACTTCAAAAAATTTGCTGAATCCATGCAGCTACATTTCTAACATAATCCAAAAACTCTACAAAAAATGTGAAGTTAGATCTAAGTATAGAAATTACCTCCGACCAAACTAACATTTTTGGAAAAAAAATAGTGAGAATTGATTGGATAATTAATTAATTGATTGATTGTGCTGCGAGTGAATATGCAATTTGTTACAAGTGGCCTTCGCTGAGCTTCTCTAAATATTATCTGGCTACATAGATAGGTGTTTAATTCTTCACTATCGAAACCAGATAAATTTTCGTGGACCCCCTTTTTTGCCCCCGTGGACCCCCTGGACTACTTTAGCACTTACTTGGCTACTAGATGATAGGAGTGAGAGTAAGATTTATTTCTTTTTATATTTATCTCTTTTGTAGAGATACAGAACTGTTATTAAGTGGTTACATATTTTATAACTAGATTACCTGCATTCACTTACTCATGCAATTACACACACACACACAAACATACATATTATCTCCATACTTACATAACCGATCGCCATACATTATATAAGATAAACAAGATGAGATTTAAAAATACGTCATTAATTCATAAATATATTTATAAATATTATATATACTATTACTCCGCAAGGCAGTAACACAATTATTTATATCTAGAGATAATACTTTTGTATTACATTTTGCCATGCTATCCGTGAAATTGTTAACAACGCACACGTCATATATGAACGAAAATTGTTTTTTGTTAATTCAATTCTAGCCCCCATAAGACAGGATTAGCTAGTTTGGGTGCTATCGATAATCTGTATTGTTCCCAGGGCGGCGTTCACCTCGCTGCACATCCCGGGGGCGCCGCCCCCCTCGGGGCCGCCGGGCGCGGGCCTGGCGAGCCCCTCGGCCGCCGACCGGCCCCACTTCCCCGTCACCATGCGGCTCCTGAGGCTGGTGTCCATCATAGTGCACAAGTACCACGACGTGCTGGTGGGTCCCATTGGAAATCTATCTATACTATCCCCCATCCATTATCCACGCCGTGTGGTGACGGCAGAGTAGAATACAATTGTCACCATCCCAAATCTCTCCCGTGGGTGTCGTACAAGGCGGCTAAGGATAAATCAGTGCTGAGGAATGGGCAGCAGCGTTCCTCTTATATCACCTAGCAATAGTAATGCACTGCAACTTTTGTGCCCGATAAATGGCAATAGGCTCGCCACCTATTACATGGGACTTGATATAATTGGCGAAACGCGGGTGCTGGTTCACCTCTGCCTACCTACCCTTCGGGGATATAGGCGTGATTTATGTATGTATGTATGTATCCATTATAGCAATCCCTTTCGCAAAGAGTGGTTATAAAAAGTTCGCAAAATTAAAGTCTTGAAGTCTTGAATCCCTTTAGTTTTTAAAGAAGTGACGTCATTCAAGACACCATGACAGCCTTTTTATGTTCTGTTTTCGAAGCGAATTATTATTAAATGTAAAACTGGTTTCAGAAAACGTAAAATATATATATATGTAAAATACATATTTTAATTAAAATATTTTGGGGAAATTAAATTTAAGACACAGAGGTAATGTTTAAACCCATTTTCAAAATTTTATTGTTTATGCTACTTAATTTGACTTAGCTAGAAGTTGGGTGTGAGTGTAGAAATATTTACTTATTTAATATTATATGTTGTTTTATATGTGGTAGCTTATCAATAGCTTTAAGTATTCACGATAACCTATTATTTGCCTAAGCTGTTAGCTATCCTCAAAATATGTAAATAAATAAATTGTTTTAGGTGACGGAGTGTGAAATATTTCTGTCGCTTACGATAAAATTCCTGGACCCGGATAAACCGCTGTGGCAGAGGGCATTGGCTCTAGAAGTGCTGCATAAGATGACTATACAACCCAGTAAGTAGTAGTATGGAAAGTAATTACAAGTATTGAGTAAGGGATGCTCGCATGGTTTGGTCACGTAGAAGATTTTTTTTGTTGGGCCTAGACTGTTGGCTGAGAGGCCTAACGTAGAAAGCTAAGACTTCATCATCATCTTTAACAACTTGACGGTCGGCTTGGTCGAATGATTAGAATGCTGGCTAATGGCCAAGAGGACCCGGATTCGAATCCTGGTAGGGGCAAATTTTGTGATGCACACAGATATTTGTTCCTGAGTAATGGATGTTTATATGTTTATGTAGTTTGTATCTATAATTATGAAGTATGTTAAATTTGTCTGTCATTTAGTATCTATAACACAAGTGCTTATGCTACTATATGAGGCTAGAGTCTAGCCCAAAGTAATTCCCTAGCATAAGCATGGTAGGTGCGAGTGTCAGATATATTTATTTATTTATTTAACTAAGTGCTGAGTAATAGAGTTGCAAATTATATAACTCCTATCCTCTTACAGATCTTTTAAAGTCGTTCTGCGCGTGCTACGACATGAAGCCCCATGCGACGAACATATTTCAAGACATAGTGAACGCGCTAGGAGCGTACGTCCAGAGCTTGTTCGTCGCGTCGCAAGTTAACACGCCGGCTGGTACGTAGAATGCGCATAAGTAATGTTGAAACGCGTCTGCTATTACTACTTGGCCCTTCGCGCCGGATACTAATATGTTTTATAATTATACATACATAAATAACGCCTGTATCCCCGTAGGGGCAGGCAGAGGCGAATTAACACCCACATTTCGCCAATTATGTTACGTCCCATGTAATAGGTGGCGAGCCTTTTGCCATTTATCGGGCACAAAAGTCGCAGTACTTTACTAGGTGGTATAAAAGGAACGCTGCTGCCCATTCGTCATCACTTCTTTATCCTTAGTCACCTTGTACGGCACCCACGGGAGAGAGATGGGGATATTGTGAATTGTTGTTGAGTACTTGTTGAAATAAATATTATTATTATTTATTTTTAAGTTCTCTCTCCATGACCGCTCCTTCGTAATACTTTTAAAAATTAACTCATTCACCTTACATGCAGCCCGGCTAGCATGGCCACCGAAACACAGTATCATATAGCTTTTAACACGAATATACCGAAATTGAACAAGCCTATATCGCTTTGAACTTCCAAATATGAATTTTGACTGTTCAACGCGATAAATGGCTATATCATATCGTGTTTCGGTGTTCATACCAGCCGGGCAGGGCACAATGTATGAGCTATATTTAAAATTCTGTTACGTCATGGAAAATGTGTCAGTGGTCCGGCGAACCATCCAAATCGATGTCGTCTATATTCGGCGACCACACGTCCTCCATGCCTTCCGGGATTCCCTCGAACTCCACATGGGGGTTCACCAGAAACTGCTCCTCGGGTAGTTCTTCGGGTTTGCTCCGTTCTAGACTTTTTATTGAGTCTACTTCTTCTTCCTCTTCGTTGATTTCGGAACCCTCTCGTCGTGCTTTAATTTGAAATTGAAATAAGATTAAATATTGGGAAGGCTTGTACATTTCAACTAGGGTTTGGGCAGCCACGTCCATTTTAAAGTCCCGGGAATTTCCGGGTCTTCGAGATTTTTAAGAATAAAATTTAAATTGAGTTAATTTCTGGTGATATATATTGATAAAAAAGTATTTTTAGTGTAAAAATAAACATAAATGAAATCCTAATAATGTTAACGTTAATTTCAGTCATCTATCTATAAGAAAAATAATAATCCAAAATTATTTTTTATTTATTCGAGGGTTATTCTCCAGCAAATATCTTGTTCTTCTCGCGCTGTTGCTAGTTTATCTTAGGGTCGGGGCAGTATGTTTGTTTCCTCTTCCATAAATATCGGTCAGACGTCATCAAGCCATCCATACTCCAGCATAAAATAATGGCATATAGGATTACTTTACCCGCGTCATGTAGACCTGGCACCGTTGTCTCGTTCTGGGCCTCGTACGCGAGCAGGTAGCTGTATACCTCGGCCAGCATAGCGCACTGGGTCACGCACTGTCGGTACGAGGCGAAGCGGTTGGTCAGGAAACCGTTGGGGCAGCCCAAGCGTTCCCTGGTCAGAGGAGGAATCGCTATCTTCTCAGTCCATACTTTAGGTGACCACACATAACATAAAACTGGGATGGAAAAGGGGGAATTATTTATTAGTCCGAAAAAAGTAATACTGGGTCTCGGGAGGTTAACAAAACAAATTTATTAACAAAAATGGCTACATTGTTGGTAATTGGTATACTAGGTGTAACAGAAATGTGCAGTAATATTTAAAGGGGTTATTCAGGCCATCAAACTGAACAACCTTCATTATGGGACCAAAATCGAAATCTCAGAAAAAAAAAATCACTTCCCCATACGAAGCTGAGAATCATCAAGAAAATCGGCTGACATCAGTTTGTATGGCGAAGTGTTTTTTTTTTGAGTTTTGCTGTTGGTCGTTGCATCGTCCTAATAGAATGCAATTGCACGATCATCGTAGGTTCGCGCGAATTTTACTCGTAGGAAAGCGCGATCATACCTATTTAACTCGAATAGGTGTCCTAACTGAATCGCACGACAAGGTCGTGTGACTTAAATGCTTGTATTTTATACACGTACACGCGATGGTCGCGTTGCTTACTCGCGCAATCGCTTTCTTATTATATAGGACGATGCATGTAAAGTTGTTCATTGTGATGGCTTGAATAACATACATACATAAATCACGCCTATGTCCCCGAAGGGGTAGGCAGAGATAAACTAGCACCCACGTTTCGCCAATTATGTTAGGTTCCATGTAGCTAGCCTATTGCCATTTATCGGGCACAAAAGTATATCCTTATCCATCCTGAATAACCACTTTAAATATTACTGCACCATTTCTTTTACACCATGTATATGCGCTACTCACGTGCAGTTCTGCATCTGGAACACGTACGTCCACACGACGGCCACGGGCTCGGCGCACGAGCCGGGCGTGTAGCGGCGCGTGCACCGCTTGTTGTAGAACACCTTGCGACTCCTAGGCGGCGAGTGCTCTGCGTGCACTGTTTGTCGGTCACGATTTACCAAGAGCTTCGTTTCAGCCTCTCAAGCCAAGTGGTTAATCTATTCGTACAAATGTATGAACCTTACGTATTAGGGTGTTACTACACTCGATAATCGTGGCCGTGTGGTGACGGCAGAGCAGAATACAATTGTCACCAACCCCATCTCTCTCGTGGGTGTCGTACGAGGCGACTAAGGGTAAAGACAGCAGTAAGTAAAGGGCAACCAACTAGCAATATAAATTTGTACTGCGATTTATGTGCCCGATATATGGCAATAGGCTCGCCACCCGTTACATGGGACCGAACATGGTTGGCGAAGAGTGGGTGTTAGTTCGCCTCTGCCTACCCCTTCGGGGATATAATGATTTATGTATGTATATATGTATACACTCGATAATCGATCGTCGGTCGATACTTTTATTCGACATCGGTCGATTGGTATGGTTCGGAATTATTAGAGTAAAATATATCGTCATCATCATCATCCGGGTCATCCGTCTGGTGGCGGGCTGCGGGCATCGAGCGGTAGCTCATGGCCCAGGCATGAACTCAATGGCTTCAGCCCCCCAGTGTTTTGGGCGGTCAAGATAATAATATCGGTCAACGTCGACTATTACAATTATTCGTCGATTGATGACGTTGATCGAAAATCGATCTATTGGTATGGTAATAACACCCTTACGGAGAAAAGATCATGGCGACCATCGTGTCAAATGTGAGAGAAGTTGTCGAAAATTGACATTTGTATTCTATTCGTTCGAATAGATTGACCATTAGACCCCGAGGTTTCAATTCGAATTCGTATGAATTCGAATTTAAATCCCAAAATAAAGAATCATTTTAACTTGAATTTATTAAACCTTAAATCGAGTCGAAGAGTCGAAATATCTAAGCCAAAACCTTGAGCGGTATATGCATTGGAATGTTCTCATTCCAATCACTCTCTCCGTTCATCGGTCTCTCGACATGGTACGTTCCGTCTCTTTTCTATATATTTATTCATCACGAGCACCTTTCCAATGTGATGGATTAATTGAATTGAAAGAGAGTGGATGGATTGATAACGTCTGACCGATATGAATCGAAGAGGAAACATAACTGCGTTGACCCCAGATAGATAGACCCTAGTACAAGGCAGGGACTTTATATATATATATATATATATTTTTTTTTTTAATGCGTGATTTGATGGTAAATTAATGCCAAAAAATGCAGATTTTGTAATACATACATAAACCAAGCTTAGGTATTTCTTCTCGAAGGAATGGTTAATTTACATCTACTTTTCGCCAATGGTTAGCATGTTATGGATGGTTTACTCGCCACAACTCAAGAAAACACCCTGACAGAAGGTCTTTTAAGCGGGGAATTCACTACATGGATATGCCCGCCAGACATGTTCGCGTGGACGTCGTTTGTATAGTCCAGACTGACTGTGGCGGTCCTACATGGCAAAAATCGCACAGACATAACAGAAGCGAGAGTCCGTGTAGTGAATTCCCGCTTTACAACCACGGAATTCAAAAATGGTTAAAACTGTATGATATGGTTGATGTTCCAGTCATCGTTATCATTATGAAATTGATCTAGAATCCACTTACTGTTTCCATTGGATGTGCCAAGGAAATACAAAACTATCGTATACAACATAAACATTTTCATTTTTGTTATAAATTGTCTTAGCCGTCGAGATCTTTGCTTGTCAAATCATTTATAAAGGCTATTGATGTAGGTAACTGCAAGTATACAAACTGTCTACATCAATATGTAGGGTACAGTTTGGCTAGAAAAAATCAAATTTCGCATGTTCACCCGCACTGGGCCATCGTGGTGGAATATGGCCCATTATATTACGTCCATATACGACTACGTGCTTTGGGGTGACGGCAGAGCAGAATACAATTGTCACCACCCCCATCTCTCCAGCGGGTGTCGTACAAGGCGACTAACTGCCGCACTCAGAGACGTCAATTAACTTTGATGAGTATTTAATGTCAAAAATTTTCATTCATATACTAGACCATAGACCCGGCAAGAATAGCGACTAGTTTTGCATACATACATTCACGCCAATATCCCCGAAGGGGTAGGCAGAGGTGAACTAGCACCCACGCTTCGCCAATTAGGCTAGGTCCCATGTAATAGGTGGCGAGCCTATTGCCATTTATCGGGCACAAAAGTCGCAGTACTTTGCTAGGTGGTAGGTATAAAAGGAATGCTGCTGCCCATTCCTCATCACTGATTTATCCTAGTTTTGAATTGTCATTTTTTGACATTAAATACTCATTAAAGTTAATTGACGTCTCTGAGTGCGGCAGTAAGACGGCAATAAGTAAAGGGCAGCAGCGTTCCTCTTATACCACCTGTAGTCCGACAAGCTCGTGCGCGACCTTCCTGCGGTATGAGGGGCGGTGGCGGGGAGGGGCACTAGATGTTAGCGGGGGCGACTGATGCGAGGAAGAGGCAAGAAGTTATCGGACTACAGCAATTTATTACGATTTCCATGCCAAATAAATGACAATGAGCTCGCGACCTATTAAAGGGACCTGTAGGCCTATTCGCTAACTTTTTTTGACACTTGAGGGTGATAATCACTGAACTATGAAAATGCCCTGTGAAAACAGTAATGGATAAGTGAATAGTTCGGTGATAAGTGAATAGTTCTTTCAAGCGTCAAAAAAAGTTAGCGAATAGGC
>OZ008363.1:8004620-8086412 GCA_963931975.1 Cataclysta lemnata
ATATTTCGAAAGAGGAACAGGCGGGGGAAGGGGGGGAGTATTGATGCTGGTAGATGCCTATACCACTCGGCCGAGTAGTGTAGGCATCTGCCCGGATCGCAGAGGACGCGGGTTCGATTCCCGCATCAAGACTAGGACTAATTTTTCGAACTTTTCTGATCACAATATTTTTTATGTATTAAATTTACAGGAATTGAGCAATTTAAGTTGCTCTTGTAAGCGTACCTTCATCATCTTCAGCCATTTAATGTCCCTACTGGTAGGGCACGGGCCTTGCCTATGGATGGTAGAATATAGGGAGTTTGAGCCATAACCCACGACGCTGGCCAAGTGCGAGTTGGTGGGTATTAACGACTGCAGATGCAGCCGGGACCACCGGCTTAACGTGTCTTCCGTAGCACGGAGGAACTCTAGATAGTTAATTTTTGGTCACCCATCCAATGACCGGCCTTGGCGAACACTGCTTAGTTTACGCAATCACAGGCCAAGCGCGCTATGCCACTGCGCTAGCGAGCTCCTCTGGGCGCACCTTAAGGTGACGGAAAGAGAGCTCTATTGACCCCAGTAATTGGCCTACAGTCGTCTAGATCCGGCTTTAAGTTTTAAGGCGAGGTAAAGAGAGCTCTATTGACCCCAGCGATCGGCCCGCCATGGGCCGACCAGTACGTGCGTGGCCTTCTTGCGGTATGAGACGGTGGCAGGAAAACTCGCTCCTCCCCGCATCACCCACCTCTGCTAACATCTAGCCCCGCCCCGTCCCCGCCACTGTCTCTCAAGCCTTGTTCGGACTAGGCTAGTATTTGAGTCTAGTGGCGAGTAATTTAGTAGCTAAACTATTCGCTACTGCCTAAAAATCATTCGCATTACAGTCAAGTAAAGCTCACAAGTCAGTGGTACTCTGCAAGAAGCCCGAAACGACATTTTCACGTCAACTAATGAACTCGACTAAATCAACAGGTTCGGACTTGTTTAGCCGGCGGCCGAGTGAGCACGGACGCGTGGTGGGGGGTGCTACTCGCTACTAGACTACTAAAAAAATAGAATAAAATGGATTGACTCGACTAAATTACTTACTAATCCACTCGACTAATTTTTTGGTGTTCAGACATGTTTAGCTACTAAACTACTCGCCACTAGACTAAAATACTAGCCTAGTCCGAACAAGGCTTCACACCGCAGGAGGGTTGCGCACGAACTTGTCGAACTATAGCGAGCTCCTCTCTTGAGCGCACCTTAAGTGAAGGGAAAGAGAGCTCTATTGACCCCAGCGCTTGCCCTACAGCGTGGGCGGCAGCGGCGTGGCGCGCGAGCTGGTGTCGCTGGTGCGCGCCGAGGTGCTTCGCGCACGCGTGCTCGTGCCCGCCACACACGTGCGCAAAGTGCTCGCGCTCGTGCGCGCTGGCAGCACGCACGACCGGTGCAAGGCGCACGCGCGTACGTATGCACACCGTGAGCTACATCATACACATCACACACACACACATAAATCACGCCTATATCCCCGAAGGGTAGGCAGAGGTGAACTACCGAAGGAGGCGAGCTCATCTTCGTCCTCCCTAGGTTCGTCAAGCGTGACCTGCACACATGGGTTAGCCCTCGTGTGTGCATTGCACAGGCCACCCCGTCTGGGGGGGTGTTCAGTGTTTCGGACATCTCCTCCTCGGCGCTGACCCCGGCGTAAGTTGGGAATCCCTCGGGAAAGACTGGTGAATTGCCGCGAGGCAGATCCCAGACTTTCCCCGCTTAAAGGGCTAGGAGGAACACCGGAGTGGTTTAGTGGGTATTGCTGAAGCTTCGTGCGCCGAGCGAGTCCCACACACGCCAGTCGCCTAGCTAACGGCTGGTATGGTGCGTAAAAGCATTCCACTCCGACAAAAAAAAAAAAAAAAAAAGGCAGAGGTGAACTAGCACCCACGTTTCGCGAAATATGTCAAGTCCCATGTAATAGGTGGCGAGCCTATTGCCATTTATCGGGACCAAAAGTCACAGTACATTGCTAGCCTAGGTGGTATAAGAGGAACGCTGCTGCCCATTCCTAATCGTATTCAGATTTATCCTTTAGTCGCCTTGTACGACACCCACGGGAGAGATTTGGGGTGTTGACAATTGTATTCTACTCTGCCGTCACCACGCGGCAAACGAGCTACATCATCACCAGCCCTTTAATGTCCCCACTGCTGGGGCAAGGGCCTTCCATATGGATGGAATGTGAGCTACATATCGCTCTCCTAATAAAAAAAACGACCGAATCCAAAATGGACGTGGCTAAGCAATAATGTGTCAAGCCACATGAATACCAATTTGAGAAAAAAACGCCCAAAGATTCTAAACATGATGTGATTTGCTATTTTATTCAAAATTGTTTTTATCTTTTTGTTAAAGAAAGTGTTTCAAGACAGTTAGAACACTTTTGAAAATTGTTGAATAAATGATGCTTTATCAACCTGTGTGGGAATCTCGGAATACGGGTTTTTGTGGGTTGACACATTATTGCTCATCACCGTCCAAATAGCAAACTTGTGGGAATCGACGAACAACTATTTTTGATTTTGGTGGTTAGAAAAAGAATTTCGAAAAATTTTGATCTTGATGCGGGAATTGAACCCGCGTCCGCTGCTATCCGGGCAGGTGCCTGACCGCTCGGCCACCCAAGACACTAATTAACTTGCCGAAATTCTTCTAACCTTTACACTTCACGTTGTAAGCCAACGGGTACCCTCGCAATGTAGAAATAAATTTCATACATTCCAAAGCAGATATTTTTACAAATACCGTGCGTTCGGTTAAGCTTGGGTTTGCTTTATAAACTATTAGATTTTAATTTTAAGATCCCGCCTCAAGATCATAATTTTTCGAAATTCTTTTTCTAACCACCAAAATCTTTGTACTAATTTTTCTAACATTTATATAATGTTAAAATTAAAATCTAATAACTATTTTTGACTGAGTCACCTAGCCCGCAGAGGGAGAACCATATAATAGAATTAAAATTTTTTTTAAACCTTATTCCGCAAGGAAAAAGCATGTCTTTTCTCACCAAAGTTGTACTTGTTTTGACAAAATTTCGGATTAGGTCGTTGTTTTATCAATACACAAGCCAGAGGGGCGCGAATCCCTACTTTTCAGGAGACACAAAAAGCCTCAGTAACTTTATCCCCAGTGTGGCCACATAAATAAAAATTTGCACAAGTTCTAGCGGGAGCGGGCGATGCGGGGGGAGCGATTTCCCCCCCTCCCCGCATCGCCCGCCCCCGCTGGCATCTGGAGTTGCCCCCCTCCTCCCACCGTCTCTCATACCGCAGGAGGGTCGCGCACGAACTTGTCGGACTATTAAGTTTAGTTGCCTGACATGTTTTGGTACGTCAGACAGCCGCAAAATGTTAAATTTTCTCAGTCGACTTTTGGCTCTACTGCCAACAAGATGAGGTTGACAATCGATTGAAGAAATTTGACAGTTTTGGGTAGTCTGAAGAGCCGTTGACTGTATATTACGATAAATAACAGGGAAGTTGCTGAGCCACCAAACTGGGATAGGTCTATCTTAGGTCTATCTTCAAAATCAGGTTCTATCTTCAAGTAATATAGAATATTGAAACCCGCCGCAAGTTAAATAATTACGTCTTAAAGTTAATAATAGTACACAAATAAATCTCCAAAAACAAAAATCCTTAGTTGTTTTCCTTACGTCATATTTATTTTATGTCACCATGGCAATATATAACGAATCTGCATAACAACCCGGCAAATTCAAAGCAAATCAAGGTTCAAAATCAAATACATTCGATCTGAGACATTCATTGTTGTATCGCCCTCGTTATATAATTTACTGTTAATTGGCGATAAAATAAACAAGTCAGACACATTACTACAGCTTAACTCTTTTTGAACAGAGAACGAGCAAGAACTCCGAGAGAGGGAGGAGTTCGCGCGAACCTGCTTCGAAACTCTCCTGCAATTCTCCATGCTGGAGGACATGGAGTCTATCGCAGACGTTGATAGTAAGTTGGAAAGTGACCCCATAAAACCTTCTCCACACCCTTATCCTACTCTAAGTAGGGTCGACAAAACATGTCTTGCTCTTCCACTCTCTCTTCTTCTGTCTTCCTCTCATTTTAGGTCCATCCAAGTCCATCCTCAATATGTTAAGTATGAATGTGGATGGGTACGTAGAAGTATGCCTCTAGTTACGTAATATTCAACCCTCCTCATCACATGCCCTGCTCCTTGCTCATTGTGGCGTTGTTGCTTGTTGTGTGACGTGCTCATTTCTAATCCTGGCTTTCCTAGTCACCCCACACATCCATCTTAACATTCTCATGAACGCTTCATGGATTTTCTTTTATCGCTCGCTTTTGTTGCCCGACGTTCTGAACCATAAAATATAATATTGTTATGGTAGTATATTATTATGAGACCACATAATTACCTATTAGACAATATCTTGATTATTGACGGTAGTCAACTGAAATCTATTTGCGTATGGGTGTTGATTTTTTCATATTAATATCTTGTTACAGACGATGCGGATCCCCTAGCGATAGTAACTTTGCTGGATCGGTTTCAAGAAGTCATCTCCAAATATACTGCTGACGAGGACAGTACAGAACCACTGCCCAGGTAGGCCTCGGCTCCATAGCAAATACACCCGTATCACAGTGGAATAAGATGCTATTAAGTCCCATGTATTATATTTTTATCATTCAAATATAATTTATGTAATTAGATTAATTGAACACAGAATTTATGTGTCGGACGGTCGTATAAATCCGACCGTCCCAGTACGAGGCTAAAGCCTTGTCTCTTAGCGTCGTCATCATCAGCAGCCCATTAAAGTCTGTGCTAGGTGTACCCGTATAGGTGTAAGCAATATTTATTTACTTTATTCTGGTTGTGTAACTTAAATTTATGTTTTTCGGGGGTATGATTTGTGAAATAGTATACTTTCTGTAACAGGCATCAGCTGTCTGAAATATCGTTCGTGCTGAAAGCGATAGCGACACTCACCGAGTCTATGAAGAAAGCTCCCCCGGGCAAAGTGGACGCGCTGGCGTGGCAGAAGCTTATTGGTGAGTCTTATTTTCATGGTGATAAGGTTGAATTTCGATGTTCGCACCCACTCTTAACGTACAATATGTGAAATATATCAAGTATTAGATAAATTGTAATACTTGGATAAAGAGAGAGATAAAAAAATCTCTCTGCCCAAGCATATTTGGTAAGATCATATGCGTTAAATAGAAACGACTTAAGACGAGGGCGAGAAGTGTCCAAACTTCGCCCTTAAGATGAGTGTGATAGAGATACTGTGTCCCTCAAGCATATCTTCATGTAGTGTAAGTCGTTCATATGTTAACACAATCATATTAACGACTTACGCCTTAACTTTGTGCTTAAGCCGAGTGTGACAGAGCAGCTTTTGGTCCGTATGGCAGGCGTGTACCCCCACGTGGTGCGTTAAAATAGTAACTGTTTATAATGAGAGCAAGGAGCACATTTCGTGCCTTAAGGTGAGTGTGATAGAGCGGATTTTCTTCCGTGTCGTAACGAATTGAAACGAGGGCGAAAAGTGTGCAACCTTCGACCTAAAGACGAGTGTGATACAGCGGCTTTTGGTGGTGCGTTAAAACGACTTAAGACCAGTGCGAGGAGTGTCCAAACTTCGAACTTAAGACAAGTGTGATAGAGCGGCTTCTGCTCCGTGTCGTTGCCATTTGAAACGAGGGCGAGAGGAGTGTCCAAATTTCGAACTTAAGACGAGTGTCACAGATCGGCTGTTGCTGTGTAGCTCAAGCGTTTGTAGTAATAATGGTAATGACTTAAGGCGTGAGCGAGGAGTGTCCAAACTTCGACCTTAACACGAGTATGATAGAGCGGTTATTGGTCATCCAGGCGTGTGCCCGCACGTGGTGCGTTAAAATAGTAACGCCTTACAATGAGGGCGAAGAGTGTGCAATAACAAACTTAGGTCCGTTTCTTAGGCGTGGTATGTTGAAATAGTAACGACTTAAGACAAGGCCGAGGAGTGTCACTAATTCGACCTTAAGATGAGCCAAATAGAGCCGCTTTTGCTGTAGGCGTGTACCCGCACGTGGTGCGTTGCAATATTACCATCTTAAGACGTTGGCGAGGAGTGTTGAAACCTTCGACTTTAAGACGAGTGTGATAAAGCCGCTTTTGCTCCGTGTGTCAGGCGTGTACACCCACGTGGTGCCTTAAGACGTGGGCGAGTAGTGTACAAACTTCGACCGTAAGATGACTGTAACAGAGCCGCTTTTTCTCCGTGTGTCAGGCGTGTACCCGCACGCCTGAAGCACGGAGCAAACGCGGCTTCATCACACTCGTCTCAAAGTCGAAGGTTTTTGCGGTGCGTTAAAATTCTAGCGACATAAGACGAGGCCGAAGAGTGTTCTAATATCTAACTTAAAACGAGTGCAACAGAGCCGCTTTTGCTGTAGGCGTGTACCCGCACGTGGTGCGTCTGGCTGGCAACGCGCGCGCCGTGGGCGCGGGCGGAGCCCTACGCCTGGCGCTGCTGCAGTTCGGCGCGCTGCTGGCGGCGCCCGCCCTGCCGCCGCCCTAGCGCCGCGTGCTCTACACCATCCACATCTAGGACACGCGCCTCTAGTGCCGCACTGGGTGAGTTGCTCAACCTAGGCCTAGGCATCCGCACTCCAAGGTAGTGCTATAGGGCGTCGGCAACGTTTTTACGGCGGGTCCCAATATCCTATCTTCTGAAGATAGACGCACTACAGCTTAGTAACTTAGTTCAGTTGAAGATAGACGCACTACAGTTTAGTTGCTAAGCAACTTAAATTCATCGTAATATACCAAAAATGTCAGGCAACTAAACTTTGGTAAGCTTACTTTTAACTGTAGATGGAATATTTGAGACCCGCCGTTGTCATCATCATGATCACCACCAGCCCTTTAATGTTCCCACTGCTGTGGCACGAACCTTCCTTACGGATGGAAGAATATATTGCGCCGTAACACTGCGCTAGCGAGCTCCTTTCAGTCGGAAGAGTCAAAACTAAAATTTACAAAAATTCTAAGTTTTCTATAGAGCTAAAAAAAAATCTCGCCGTCAATAAACAAATAATTTTGCGTATGGAACTAAACAGTCGCAGCGTCACATCCAAAGAGCCGCATGTGACTTGAGAGCCGCAGGTTGCCGAACCCTGGTGTAGGGGAAAGGGCCCCAAAACGGGCATGCTGCCTTAAGCGAGTACTTTAATGTACCCACAAAGCTAAGAACTTCAATTTTTCAATTTCCGCATGTCCTCTCAAAGAAGCGGTCAGTAAGACTGACAGGAATATATCCGTTTCCCGCTCTAGGCATTGAGCCACCTTCCCCTACTTACTACTAGCCACAGCATGCATCTATAAACCTTGTTTCAATTAAATAATTGTTATCGCAATATTTTATTAAAGTGTGGTTTAAAAGAAGACGTAATGACAAGAAGTGAGAAAGAGATGGTCCGCCCAGATTGCGGTGGACGCGGGTTCGACTCCCGCATCACGACTATATAGAATTTTTCGAACAATTTTTCTTTGTAATCAATGGTATGTATGTGATAATATCAATGTTATCTTTCTGTTTCAGTGTTGATCACGTGGTGACGGGCGCTGTAGTATAGACATTCGGCTAGCGATGCTGTTGTTAAACTGTTCCATGGTATGAATGCAAGGAACTATATTGGAAGGAGTGTTGAAGATGGTGATTTTATGGCCTTATTGCAAAAGGATAAGTGGCGTTGTTACTGTGTTAAATGCCGGCATTGGGAATAGATTGTAATGTAGAATTACTGGTTAGTTGCGGTTCTTGCGTTGAATTGTCAAAATACCGTTTCAGAGTGCTCACTCGAGATTATTGTCCAATTGATTATTATGACAAATAATATTAAATATAAGTAAATATTTCTTACACTCACACCCAGCATCTAGCCCGAAGTAAGCTTGTGTTATGGAAACTAGACAACTGAGTATACTTATTAATTAATATATAAATGAATACGGCAAATATACTACATACATATCTACCGCCTTACTATAAAACATGGACTTAAGTTAGTAATGGTTTAAAATTAATGCTAACTATGTCTTTCGTTAAGCAAATATAAGTGACAACATCAGTTTTAAACGATGACTAACTTTAGTCCATGTTTTGTAATAGACCTGTATTGTGGTTATCACACAAACTTTTGTCCCTACAAGGACCTGACCATTGGACCCTAATATTATAGTCGTTTTATAATATGAGAGACACGCTACGATAATCAGTTACTTCACTAGAAATTGTTGTTATAAAATGTTGTAATTTTGTATTTTATTCGTTGATGTTTGCAGCTGTAACTAATTATGAGATAATTATAAGCCTTCGCTCCCTTAGAATTAAAGGAGTCTATCTCAGACTTTAACAAATACATGGAAAACATATCCAATATCACAGGACTCGTTATAATTCATTTTAAAACCGAGATTTCTATATTTGAAGAAAATATGGGTGTCAACAAAAATGTTAAAGCATTTGTAGACCAGAGAGGGATAGAAATATTCTTCGCAACCATACATCACATTATCTAATAAGTCTTAATAACTCTGGTATACAGTTTAGAATAGAACAAGCTTTATGACACTTTGGTATATTTTCCAAATTTGCATCAAGGATAACAGATGACGTGTGTTGACGGCTGAGCAGAATGCAATTGTCACCACCCCTTATCTCTCCAGCGGGTGTCGTACAAGGCGGCTTATGGCGGTTCTCAATATTCTATCAACAGTTGAAGATAGGTGTACTGCAGCTCAGTTGTAATATCTAATAAGATCAGTTGTATCGTAATATAACAAAAAATGCCAAAAATGTACTACTGTAATCACTCACGTCGTGTTATTTTAATAAACAATGAAATTGCATTGGTTTGGACCCTTAATCCTTTATGAGATGTTTTTCATTGGTTTCTCATTACAAATCGATCTAGGGTTCAAATTATGGTAGTGACTTTACCACTGCCCATGCCTACAAACATGTTTGAATAATACAGGGCAAATATATCTTCAGGCATTTTAATCATGTGGATGTTCTCTCTCTTTTCATTTACTACAAAAACACCAGCATTATCCATTGTGTATCGTAGCACCTTAATAAAATCATTTAGTTTACATTGGTGCGCACTTTCATCACTTCGAGTATCAAACCCCCGAATACTGAAATGCTACTCAAATTATGAGCACTGCTTAAAAAGTTAAGTGGACAATACCGGTCAGAATTTGTATGGAAAAACGTCAATTCTGACAATACTTAAATGTTAAGCAGGACTTAAACTCTGAGTAGCGTTTCTGTATTCGGGGGAATAAGCGCTAAACTTCCATGGTGTAACCATTGAGTTAAAAGTTCAATGGTATTGACAGCTTCGGTCGAATATATGCATTCATTCATTCAATCCTAAATTTGACCTTGTCTGTCAATAGGTCAATGATTATTATAATTCAATTTACTCTTGTTGAAATTCATTCCTTAATTATTTAAGTTATTTTGTAATGTAATGATTTGTATGTATATAAGACGGTTTTGTATATTATTATTATTGTTGGGAATATATTTCAATGGATTGCTAAAAAAAGGTATACATAGATATACCATGCCGACCCAGAAAGATAAGTATATATTATTACCAAAATGTAAATTTGGCGAAGATATAATACCTTATCTGTGAACAGATTTATTATTTTGTTGGTTGTTAGTTTTTATGGTGGACAGTTACATACATGCCTTATTGTTGGTGTGATTTAATTCAATCTGCACATAGTAATTAATATAACTATGCTTACGTTAACACTAAATAGCTCATATTAAATTCCATTTTGACAGCTAACTTATGCAATCCAAAATATTGCTTAAACCGAATACAGTTCACGTTAAAATAGCACTAGCATACATTGTACTAGAAAATAGACTTTATTCCGTCGAAGTAACCAGCATTTTCAATCTTTGAAACCAGTATTAGCTTCAGAGTAATTTCTGAATTTATTACATTTATTAGAATTTACCACCACCATTAACTTCATTCCAAAAATTCAACCACTCAAACAGGTGTCATAAATATCCCGCCAGAAACTTCCTTTTGTATGACAGTGGATCATATTTTTATTTTAAACTAATTATGGATATATAAATTTCGTTCCTAAATATAAAAAAAATTTATTACGTTATATAAAATTGTACTAAAGAGTATATTCATGTCATGTGTTTAGAATTATTTACGCCACCTCATTTTGTTTTTTATTTTATTTTTTATATTGTATATTTTAATAAAATGTTTAAAACCTAATGGATGTAAAATAATTTTAGTTTTAGTGTGAAGAGTATAAGTGTAAAAGTGTGTAAGTACTATTGACATTTTAGAATGTGGTGCGACAGCGGACATAGTATGTTACTTACAAAAGATTCTTCTTCATCCTACAATGTTCCCAGATTATCTGAAGTCAGCGCAGTATGTTTCCTCTTCCATTAATATCGGTCAGACGTCATCAAGTCATCCACTGACTTTAAATTCATGTCATCCATTACATCGGAAAGGTGCTAGTGATGAATGAGAGCGCTTACGCACTACTTAAATCCGATCCGAATCCGTCAAAAAATTATTGGTCTAGAAAACTCGGACAGAGATCTGATGTAGTGCGTAAGTTACCATAGAAATAGTTCTACGGCTACAACGGACCGTCAAAATCTCTGATTCGGATCGGATGTAGTGCGTAAGCGCTCTGAATGTATAGAAAAGAGACGGATAGGACCATTTCGACAGACCCATGAATGGAGAGAGTGATTGGGATGACAACTTACAAGAGAGTATAAACTCTAAAAGCACTCAAAGTCCAAATTCCATTTTTACTTAAAGTTCTATAGTTAATTGAGAAAATGAAAAAGACACTAATTGAAATCGTTTCATAAATACAAAGGAGACAACAATAAAAATCGCATTCAATTATTGTCTTGAAATTTTTTCCAACAATACCTATCTTTCGTTATTATAGTGATATAATGATACGGGCCTGCATAGAAAAATAGGGTCTCTATCGTTCAGAAAATAATATCGAATTTGGTCACGATATAGTCTGACAAATAAATTTACGTAGATATATAATCTAATAGCGCTCAGATAGAGTAGTTAGAAAATTTGTATGGCATTTTAATGTTTTTGCGATTATTGTTAGGTATCAACTTCCACAGTAAGACTCAATAAGCAGCAATTCTTCCATGATGCAGTTAACTATACCTTCCTTAATATCTCACCTTAGAGTGCGCGCCAGATATGTCTGCGCGCGAAGGATGGCGCTGCTCGCTCACATTAAAACTCTTAGAGAAACAAAATAGCAGGCGGAGTTTTAGTTCCAATTTTGACCACGCGCAGACTTATATGACGCGCACTCTACCTACTCTACGTCTTACTTATTTATATGCTATGACTGTAAAAATCGACATCGAACCATTAAAAGTTGACATTAATTAGTATTCCAAATGTTTGTACGACAGTAGTAAGTATAGCAGGTCACGATAATATAATTAATCAATTTAGAAAATTCATGTTCTACCAGTTCATCTAAGACTAAGTTAATTACATACGAACGAAGAGTTATAGTTATGTTTAATGACAACAAAAATTATGTAGAAATATCCCAATGGCATAAGCTAACTTTCAAATTTCCTACTTACCGCCGTGGTTAGAGCTATCACCAAATTCGTGAGGAATCGTCATCCTGGATGTCAAACTCTCGGCTAATCTTATTGAAGTTAAGTCTTTAATTTTCTGCAACGTAATTGGTTATCAAGCAGCTCTTGCATTTCAGCGAAAATTAGAATGACCAATCGCTTTTTCCCGCACTTGTGTAAAAGAGATGTTTGTAATGCCTCCGAGAACTAGGGTGATGTAGTCTGCATGATAAATATTATTATTGTTGACCTTTCGTTTCTTTGTACAGTCAACGGCACCAGACTACCCAAAACTGTCAAATTTATTCAATCGATTGTCAACTTTAACTTGGTAGTAATTGAGCACAAAATCGATTGAGAAATTTTGCCATTTTGTGGTAGTTTGATGTGCTGTTGACTGTATGTTAATAATGACTAGGTACGAAATAGGAAGGAAAACAACACGTTATATAAATAGTTATGCTGTAAATAAATTATTGAAACATATTTTCCCAATTGTGTGGTTTATGTTCCATTTTATATAAATATATTTGAAGCGTTTGTTGTTTATTGGTGAAATAAATTAATTTGTATCATATTGGTTGTGTTTTTGTTTGTTATTTATATCATTATTCTATTCTATGGCGAATGCTACACGCTCGATAAATATCGTGATGTTAGGTGGATCACGATATTTATCGAGTGTGTAGAATAGCGTATCACGTATCGTGATACGGATCAATGGATTGCTCGAAATCTTAAAATCCACGACCTGGATCAAGTATCGTCGATAAATATCGAGCGTCTAGTCTCTAATCGATATTTTCATCCCACCATCTCGGAAAAGGCGTTTTTGCTCTTCGATATCTGAGTGCAAAATCAGTTTTTATCCTCTAGAAGATAAAGTAAATTTGAATTTAGAACATCGTGTGTAATGACTTTGTGAATTCAAAACATCATTATACCTATTTATTTCTACCTCCATGGTGCCGAAATTATCATGCAACCTATTAAAATTGGTAAAAAACTCAGACTCGGAACCTTCTTGGTGTACTTTTTTTGTAATTAGCTTTGTGCGCGCCATTTTCTTTTCACGTCATAAATTTGTTAAAACCTTGGAGTTCCGTGACGGTCAATCAGCTTGGCGTCAATCTTGCTTTAAACATTTTGATCGTCTACAATGCTTGCTTGATGCTTGAGTCAAGCATTTAAAAGCTTTTTAGGTTTGTTTGATTTGTTTACGCTAGCAACGGAACAAAAACATACAGAAAATAAACGTGCTTGAGTCAACGTACGTTGACTCAAGCTGATTGACCGTCTCAGAACTCCATTAGGGACGGTAATTTTTATTAGGTACTTACAGATGTGTAATTGTGGGTGTTTCTGGGTGAATGGGTGTTTTGTGGGTGTTTCTGGGTGAATGGGTGTTTTGTGGGTGTTTCTGGGTGAATGGGTGTTCTAGGTGAATGGGTGTTTTTTGGGTGTTTCTGGGTAAATGGGTGTTTTGTGGCTGTTTCTGGGTGAATGGGTGTTTTGTGGGTGTTTCTAGGTGAATGGGTGTTTTGTGGGTGTTTCTGGGTGAATGGGTGTTTGTGGGTGTTTCTGAATGGATGGGTGAGTATTGTGGGTGTGACTGGGTGAATGGGTGGTTTGTGGGTGTTTCTGGGTGAATGGGTGTTTTGTGGGTGTTTCTGGGTGAATGGGTGTTTTGTGGGTGAATTGGTGTTTTGTGGGGGTGAATGGGTGTTTCTGGGTGAATGGGTGTTTCTGGGTGAATGGGTGTTTCTGGGTGAATGGGTGTTTTTTGGGTGTGTCTGGGTGGATGGGTGTGTATTGCGGGTGTGAATGTTATGGGTGTTTCTGGGTGGGTGTTGAGAGTGTGTTTGGGTTAATGGGAGGGTGTTGTGGAAGTTTCTGGGTGAAAACAGAAACTGTTGTGTGATTGTATTATTTTTGTATTTTGCAATTTCCTCGTTGGGGGGGATGAAAAGTTACGTGTTGCACTCGAGTGCAAAGATTTTTCACCTTGTGCTCTTTTGATTCCCTCGCTGTCGCTCAGGATTCTAATTTTTGAATCACTTGCTACGCTCGTGATTCAATTTTAGAATCCTTCGCTAGCTCGGTCATCAAAATTGAGCACGCGGTTAAAAAACAACTTTGCACTCACGTACAACAAATAACTATTATCGCGTCAGTAGAGGAGAGTAAACAGTCAAATAATCACTTAAACATTTTTTCAGGATAATCACAAAACACTAGCCCATATATAGGTGGCCGTGTGTTGACGGCAGAGTGTCACCACCCCCATCTCTCCCGTCGATGTCGTACAAGGTGACTAAGGGTAAAGACAGCAATGAGTAATGGGCAGCAGCATACTCTTGTACCATCTAGCAATGTATATTTTAGTTACTCTATTCATTCTGTCAGCGATGGAAGAGGACGCGCTTATAAGCGCATCACTCATAGCTTTATTTATTTTAATACGAAACATACGAGTGCGACTCAATGAAATTTACCGTCGTACTGACGCGATCCATATCGTATGTGTAGTATAGTATATGTATATCCAAAATAGGACTCGATAAATATCGCGATACATATCGAGCGCGTAGCATTCGCCTATGACAGGCATTAAGAATACAGAACAAACGGCGGGCAGTACTTTATCATATTAGGTTGGGGAAAAAGTCTTTTCGCATAATAGTATGTATAAACTTGTAATAAAATCTCTTTGGCTATACTATTTGTATCTGGCTGGTTTTGGTATCATTGAAAGTTTAAATTTTAAAGAACATAATTCCAAATTCAAATTAGGAAAATGTGTGATTTTCATTTGTTTTTCGTACCGCCAAGATGAGTGAATCTAATGAAGAAATTCGATACATTTTAAAATTTTACTACAAAAAAGGTAAAAATGCAACGCAAGCCGCGAAACAATTTTGCGATGTTTATGGACCTAGTGCAGTGTTTCCGAGAGTAGCACAAATTTGGTTTAAGCGTTTTCAATCCGAAAACCTATTAATTATCTTACTATCTACTGTAATAGCATTTCTCTATTATAATAGGTTGGGGAAAAAGTTTCTTCGCATTTTTTAAGAAAATTCAAAACATTTTTTAATATAGTTTATTTACATTTAACTAAAGTATGTAGGTACCATTTTGTTCGATAACTTTTTGCCATCTTGTAGGTAGGGACATGATTCCATTGCTATAGAAATTTTGGGACTTCTGGTCAAAATACCGCGACAAGTGGTTTTGGCAGTCCTCTCGTGATGTTAACCTGACACTGCCTAAAGAATTCTGAAGAGACCGAAACAGGTGGAAATCTGAAGGTGCAAGGTCAGGACTATACGGCGGATGCATTAACATCTCCCAGCCAAATTCTCTTAATTTTTGCTGAGTGGCTAAAGATGTGTGAGGTCTAGCGTTATCATGATGAAAAACCACACCCCTTCTGTTGATTAATTCCGGCCGCTTTCTCTCAACTTCTTGCTTTAATCTCATCAGTTGTTCGCAGTAGAGTTCAGAATCGATGGTCCTGCCTGGTGGTAACAGCTCATAATGAATAATGCCCTTCCAATCCCACCACACACACAGCATCACCTTGTTGCGAGTTAACCCGGGTTTCGCCACAGTCTGTGAAGCCTGACCGGCCTTTGACCACGACCTTTTTCGCACATTCTTGTCGTACGTGATCCACTTTTCATCACCAGTTATCAGCTTCTTCAAAAATGGTTCGGTTTCATTACGTCGTAATAAAGAATCACAAATGAGTACACGGTTCATTAGGTTTCTTTCAGTGAGCTCGTGAGGTACCCAAATGTTGAGCTTTTTTGTGAACTCAGTTTTTTTCAAATGCGCCAAAACTGTTTTGTGGTCAATTCCCAGTTCTTCAGCTACGTCGTAACTACTGACATGCCGATCTTGCTCCACTTTTTCAAAAATGGCATCCATTTTATCTGTAATAGGGCGACCAGAGCGACGTGCATCTTTGACATCAAAATTTCCGGATTGAAAACGATTGAAAACGCTTAAACCAAATTTGTGCTACTCTCACAGACACTGCACTAGGTCCATAAACATCGCAAATTTTTTTCGCGGCTTGCGTTGCATTTTTACCTTTTTTGTAGTAAAATTTTAAAATGTATCGAATTTCTTCATTAGATTCACTCATCTTGGCGGTACGAAAAACAAATGAAAATCACACATTTTCCTAATTTGAATTTGGAATTATGTCCTTTAAAATTTAAACTTTCAATGATACCAAAACCAGCCAGATACAAATAGTATAGCCAAAGAGATTTTATTACAAGTTTATACATACTATAATGCGAAAAGACTTTTCCCCCAACCTAATATAAAGGTATCTGTTAGACGTCATCGATACATAAAATCCTTTTTAATTAATATCATCTATCAGACCGAATGAAATACTCAATATGTATAGCCAAATTGAGCTATGTGGTGACGGCAGAGTAGAATACAATTGTCACCACCCCAAATCTCTCACGTGGGTGTCGTACAAGGCGACTAAAGATAAATCAGTGATGGGGAATGGGCAGCAGCGTTCGTCTTATACCACTTAGCAATGTACCTACTGCGAGTTCTGTGCCCGATAAATGGCAATAGGCTCGCCACTTATTACATGGGACCAAACATAATTGGCGAAACGCGGGTGCTAGTTCACCTCTGCCTACCCCTTCGGGGATTTAGGCGTGATTTATGTATGTAAATTGAGCTATAACTAACAATATATTGCGATTTGCGTGCCCGTCCGATGCCAATAGGCTCAACCTGTATCACCTTTCCGGTCTCATGGGTGATTCTACCAATCCTACCCTAGCTCGCTATAGTCAATTAATAAATAATTCTAAAACTATCTTAAAGCGATTCCAAAGATAAATTATTACAGAGCATAGAATGGAGAGGAGTTCATTTTTAATTTTAACTAAAGGTTCGTTGACCGACTACGGACTACCGTGTTTGCTAAATATAACAGCACGCCTAAAATACCATTCGCCCGTATCGTATAGTCGCTTAGAGCAAAGGAATAAAAATGGTCAGCGGTCAAACGCCTCACGACAATCTTTGATTCATTATTTTTTCGCCCAAATAACGTTTGCACATTAATTATATCTATTCTATTGGCTAACAGTTCCTGGGAGAAACGTTGCTTTATAAAACACAATGTAAGTTTTGGCGTATAATAAAAAAAAAGAAGATAAAATGCTCATTTTCAATACTGAATATTTTAATTGCATTCCTCAATGTGCAGTTAGATGGCCATAGCAAGCCGCTTTTTCTTAACAGCTTCCACAAAACGCATGTGAAATTTTACTACAGAAGAATTATGCTAGAATTTGTCACTGCTGCGTTGACTCAGAATCCCACTTAACAGAATCCAAAAATAAGTTGTCCCCCAAGTTCTGGAAGCGGGCTATATATTCTCACAAAAAGGAAAGCGACCATCGGCCCGTTGGTTTCTCGACACGACTATATTTTTGCCGCTATAACTGCCGCACTCAGATACTTCAATTACCTTTTCATCCCACCATCTCGGAAAAAGCGTTTTTGCTCTTTGATATCTGAGTGCAAAAGCCGTTTTTATCCTCTAGAGGCTAAAGTAAATTTGAATTTAGAACATCGTGTGCAATGAGTTTGTGAATTCAAAACATCATTATACATATTTATTTCTACCTCCATGGTGCCGAAATTGTCATGCAACCTATTTTAATTTGTTAAAAACTCACTGCCGCACTCAGAGTCGCTTTAATGATCATTAAATGGCATTTAAGTAAACATTAAATAAAATTCCCTCTCAGAGTCAGTTAATGGGTCAATAGTGACGTTAATGATCCCTAAATTTTAAGTGACCGATGACCCTTACTTAACTCTTATGTGACGTCTTTAGCGTCTTTTTGACATTTCAAAAGTAGGGTTATCTTTTGTTGTAATTATATTTCAGTGCATTTATAGTGATATTTTCAATAATTATTTACATTAAATTACGATGAAGATTTTGTGAAGTTTACAGATTACGTAAGAAGGTTCAGAAAATCACAGCCTAGATTCTATTTACGTGGCTATTCTGATCCTTTAACTATGTGCTTGAATTACATGCAAGATACAGATTTACACTCCAGGCAGTAAAAAATACTTTACTCCCAATTTTGGAACCTGATTTAAAAAGCACCGAAACAGGACAGGCTTGCCATTTGCCCACATTGCAGTATTTAGCAACTGGGATTTTTCAGGTTAGTATATTACTTTACATTCAATATTAGCCGTATGGTGATGGCAGAGCAAAATATAATTGTCACCACCCCCATTTCTCCCATGGGTGTCAACTACAAAACAACTGAAGGTAAACAGTGATGAGTAATGGGCAACAGCAATCCTCTACAACCAAGCAATATACTGCGATTTACGTGCCCTATAGATGGCAATAGGCTCGCCACGTAATACACGGGACCATACTTAATTGGCGAATAGTGGGTGTTTAATTCACCTTGGTCTACCGTTTCGGGATATAGGCATGATTTATGTATGTATGCATGTACTTTCAATATCTGTCATTACTGTCTATAAATTTATTTCAGAAACTAGGTGGTGATGTGATGAAATATTATTAGGTCAACAGTGAGTATCACAAATTGTCACCAAAGTGTCTATCTAAGCAAGAACAATGAAAGACTATGTAAAATTCCCTTCTACAGACGAAGACACAAACAGAATAAAGCAAAATTTTATCAAGCAAAGTCATAATTAATATTACTAATTGTCAAATTAAAATAATATAATGAAATTCTTTTATAAGCCTAATCTTTTTATTTTTCTGCTAATTCATTTTCATTGCTTGGGGTTTATTTTGTTTTTTTGAATGAAACTAGTAGATTTAAAAGAAATATTTTATTTTGTGTTCCAATTTATTTTTAATTCCTTGAACGGTAATTTTCAAATTTCCAGAAGAGTTTTACTCCTCTCTTCCTCCATTTCAGCAGCAAATTTCTTTTTAACTTGATTCTCCGGGTAAAAAAATATTTTTGACTCGGTGTGTAATTATCAGTCTTTAGATTTGTTTGATAATATGGCCCTCATCGAATAATTATATCAATGTGATCTGAAAAAAGATTGGTATAATATCATTAATTTAAATCATTTTTCTAATTGCATGTTATGATTGAACTATATACACTAATAGCCAGTTGCACCAAGTTTTACAATTTTTCTAAAAGTAACATAAAACAACTTGATTCATATCAACAAGTGCCCATTTTATATAAAACCTTATAAAATTTAATAGGTACCCATAGCAAAGTCTAGGTCAAACTCACTGTCCCAAATATTTTATACTGTTTTATTTTGATTATTATGTCTATATGGACAGCGCAATACCCTATACCTATGAAGGTGATGGATGTGAATGAGGAGATGACAAGTGACAGAGAAGAGAATGGAAAAGGAGGACATACTGCACCGACCCCAAATAGGATGGGATAAAGTCAGGGCGATGATGGACAGCGCAATACCATCATTATCAAATGAGTTCTGCACTTCACATATAATTGAAGGTGCAGCCTGAATAATGATATTAAAGTAACTAAGGATAGGTTGCAGATAGATTACAGATAATTTATATAAATTGTTATATTTTCATAACAGTTTATTAGTAGAAAATAAATGTTACCTTCTTTACTGCTTAAGATAGCTCCTTGTTGTGGGGAAAGTGGTGGATTTTATGGACCATTTCCAGTTTTTAATAAACTCCCTCACTCTGTTGTTTTACAGGTCATGGCCTTAAGATTGTCCCATGCTCTTTTTAATGTTATTGTATCACACTGCAAATTGCAAAGAAATATTAGTTACTTTTTAATAATGCACCTTAGAATATAGAATAATTCTATAATCTAAGCACAAAAAAATATAAGAAAATACTAATTACTGTGCACATATGCATTACAATTAAATTCCTCAGTCATTCCACTCCCGGAACGATCGAGCCCCATGCATGTAATAAAGAAATTATCAATACTTACCAAGACAATCACAGTACTAATCAATTATTTTAATGAAGATAGGGTTTGTGTGGCTTTTTCTTCTTCTTTTTTCTATGGCGTTTCCTATATGATTTCGCCAATATCGAGTGTGCCGCTCAGACTTTTGTATGTTAATGATTTCCCAGGCTGACTCCACTTGCAGTGGCTTTATCTATTTGATCAATTTTGATCACAAAATAAATAATTTGATATTATTATGTTTTTGTTTGGTATTTTCATGGAATTATTTAGGGTATTTCTTGTTTGTTGACATTGACTTTTTAATTTTATAATAAATGACTTTTGGTCCGGTGTGGCCTAATCTAAAAAGTTTTGGCATTTACAGTTCAAGTTTGATTAAATTAAATTATTATTATGGATTTTTACGTAAAAATTATACTAAATAGATATTAGTAACTAATTCTAATGGAAAACAATACTTTTGTGATATAAAAACTAGAGTAACTAATAATATTGTTTCAATGGCTTTTTGCATGTGGCAATTCCGCACTTACGGATAACACCGGATAACACACGCACTGCACTAACCTGACTTAAAATTGTCACATAACTAATCAATCAATTATTTTCGACTCTGAGAGGAACGGTCAATTAGATGTTTTAATGATAATTTGTAAAATACCCATTATCACTAATTTAATGAACGACTCTGAGTGCGGCAGTCAGACTCGGAACCTTCTTGGTGTACTGATTTTGTAATTTGCTTTGCGCGCGCCATTTTCTTTTCACGTCATAAATTTGTTAAAACCTAGGAGTTCCGTGACGGTCAATCAGCTTGGCGTCAATCTTGTTTTAAACATTTTGATCGTCTACAACGCTTGCTTGATGCTTGAGTCAAGCATTTAAAAGCTTTTTAGGTCTGTTTGATTTGTTTACGCTAGCAACGGAACAAAAACATACAGAAAATCAACGTGCTTGACTCAAGCTGATTGACCGTCTCGGAACTCCATTAGGGACGGTAATTTTTATTAGGTACTTACAGGTGTGTCTGGATGAATGTTGCGGGTGTGGCTGGGTGGATGGGTGGCTGTTGGAGGTGTGTCTGGGAGAATTGGTGTTCTGTAGGTGTGTCTGGGTGAATGGGTTTTTGTGGGTGTGTCTGAATGGATGGGTGAGTATTGTGGGTGTGACTGGGTGGATGTTGTGGGTGTCTGAATGGATGTTGTGGGTGTGTCTGGGTGAATAGGTAATTTTTAGGTGTTTCTGGGTGATTGGGTGTTTTTTTGGGTGTGATTAGGTGTTTGTGGGTGTTTCTGGGTGATTGAGTGTTTTTGGGTGTTTTGTAGGTGTTTCTGGGTGAATCGGTGTTTTGTGGGTGTTTCTGGGTGAATGGGTGTTTTGTGGGTGTTTCAGGGTGAATGGGTGTTTTTCTGTGTTTCTAGGTAAATGGGTGTTTTGTGGGTGTTTCTGGGTGAACGGGTGTTTTGTGGGTGTTTCTGGGTAAATGGGTGTTTTTTGGGTGTGTCTGAGTGGATGGGTGTGTATTGCGGGTGTGAATGTTGTGGGTGTTTCTGGGTGGGTGTTGAGAGTGTGTTTGGGTTAATGGGAGGGTGTTGTGGAAGTTTCTGGGTGAAAACAGAAACTGTTGTGATGGTATTTTTTTTTTGTATTTTGCAATTTCCTCGTTGGGGGGGATGAAAAGTTACGTGTTGCACTCGAGTGCAAAGATTTTTCACCTTGTGCTCTTTTGATTCCCTCGCTATCGCTCAGGATTCTAATTTTTGAATCACTCGCTACGCTCGTGATTCAATTTTAGAATCCTTCGCTGGCTCGGTCATCAAAATTGAACACGCGGTTAAAAAACAACTTTGCACTCACGTACAACAAATAACTATTAATGAGTAGGTTAATGTAAAAAGAAACATTTAAATCTGGACCATAGAATAGACCAGGCAAGAATAATTTCAAGTTTTGAATTGTATAACTCACTAACGATAATTGGTGATGCGGTAGTAAGAGACGTCAATTAACTTTAATGGATGAAAGAATACACAGTGGTGCCGTGTGGTGACGGCAGAGTAGAATACAATTGTCACCACCCCAAATCTCTCCCGTGGGTTAAAACAGTGATGAGGAATGGGCAGCAGCATTCCTTTTATACCACCTAGCAATGTACTGCGATTTTTTGTCCGATAAATGGCAATAGGCTCGCCACCTTACATGGGACCTAATATAATTGGCGAAACGTGAGTGCTAGTTCACCTCTGCCTACCCGTTCGGGGATACAGGCGTGGTTTATGAATGTATGTATGTAGATTACACAGGATGGAATATGGAAGACTATAGGGAGAATGGGCGATATCGCACCACGGTGGTCCAATACGTTACTGTTGTTTTTTTTACGTCAAACTTAGGTTGAGATTCTTGAATATTTTACAGTATTGTATAATCCGACGTGCTGTCCTATACACCTGCGTGTACGTGTATTTAAATTATCAATACAGTCCAACCGTTAAAGTGTGGGTTTTCAAGTCTTACACAAAACATGTTGATTCTCCAATTGGCCTTATGTCATAAAGGTAGACACTACCAAATACGGCGGACGTAGGTGATCTCACCACCAGCCGTTCTTGTGCCCATTACCGGTGTGTATTATACGAACAAAATTGGTAGTGGGCGGTAGACGGATACTGCCTTGGAGATTGTTGAATTTAAGTCTCACCCACTTGCTAAAGGTACAGTCAGCATCATGGGTCGATTACTACTTTAGCTCTCTGTCATACCAAAGACAGCGAACGCGCAGTAATAATTGCCACTAATTTGTACGAACGACTATTGTGACAAGGTATTAAAGTGTTAATCTACTTATGATACTAGCTGTACTTGCCTTTATTAAAAAGTACCGTTTCTACTTATTAGAAACACAAATAGTTATAAACCATATTGATAGGTTTGAAATGTGTTCACGGACATTGATAAATAAAATGGAGCGTTCTACACGGGTGAATGTTGAATTTTCTCATTATTTTAATTTTGAACAATTGCAGAGGACGCTGGTTCGATTCCCGCATCAGTAGGTCTATTCGCTAACTGTTTTTTGAATTAAGTGTTGATCAGCGAACTATTTTCTTATCCATTACTTTTTTTACAGGACAAGTGTCACAATAGCGTTATAGTAAAGTAGTAATAGATCAGTAAATAGTTCAGTGATTATCACTCTCAAGTGTCAAAAAAAGTTAGCGAATAGGCCTACACAGGACAAATAATTTTCGGCACGTCTGCCGTGTATCTTTTTTTTCGTGTTAGACACGGGAGCTGTCTTGTAAACTCATTCAAATTGGTTTTAGGGAGATCTACTCGATCGGAACAAAACTATCTTCTCACGAATTTCTTGTTCAGCGCCACAGCTTTTGCCCAAATTGGACATCACAACGAATCGGTTTATCCAGTTGACAATTCACACAGCTCTCAATGGGACCATTTCACACTATTGCACATATATAAATTACATAAATTAGCAAAGTTCGTGTTAAAAAAAAAGGTTAAAGGTAGTGCGTTATAGTTTAAAAAAAAACATTTAATTTTCTAAGCAGTGGAGTGACAACAACGATTGTGATAAAAAGTTTGAATGCTGCAAAAGTTATTGAACGTCACTGAATTTGTGTGGATTGCACCGTTACCACAACTATGGGCTATCCAGTCGCCAATTTTCGTTGGTGAACGTAACTCTTTGCAATTATCAAGAAATGGATTTACAGTTTTATTAGATAGCGGTACGGACATACCAATAAAAGGCGAATACATTGCGAGGCATGCGCCGCTCACGTACCTACCTGAACGACCACTTATTGCAAAGCATGGATGATCGCTGCTCTAATGCTTATCAACCGTAATTATTTTTCTGCATATATGCAAAAACGATGCATGTACGCCGTAGCTAGTAGTATACTACAATAGTACAAATCAAGACGTATACGAAGTGCATGTATGTACTTTAAGATTGTTGTTAACCATTCCATACTTATTTACGGCGTACCTACATTGTAAACTTTAAGAATGAATCTAACTTTTGTATTAGAATATTGAAATTCGAATCTCTCCAGTTCCATTATAGTACATAATTAGAGAAATATTATCTCATTAGAACTATTGAGAAAAATTGTTTTATTAGAACAATCGAAGTTTGCTGGCTAGCTACTCTAGGATCTATTTCAAGGATCAGAATAAAAAAAGCATATTGGACATAATTTTGCGTTTATTTCATATCACCACGGAATGTGTTGGTGTGAGTGTGCCGGAATAAAATCAATAATCATCGGCTTAATACTCCTCGGCGCCCTCGCCCTCTCCCTCGGCGGAGTCCATGCCGACCTCCTCGTAGTCCTTCTCGAGGGCGGCCAAGTCCTCGCGGGCCTCGGAGAACTCTCCCTCCTCCATACCCTCGCCGACGTACCAGTGCACGAAAGCGCGCTTGGCGTACATCAGGTCGAACTTGTGGTCCAGACGGGCCCAAGCCTCGGCGATGGCGGTGGTGTTGGACAACATGCACACGGCGCGCTGCACCTTGGCCAGGTCACCTCCGGGCACCACGGTCGGAGGCTGGTAGTTGATGCCCACCTTGAACCCGGTAGGGCACCAGTCCACGAACTGGATGGTGCGCTTGGTCTTGATGGTAGCGATGGCGGCGTTCACGTCCTTCGGCACCACGTCACCACGGTACAACATGCAGCAGGCCATGTATTTGCCGTGGCGGGGGTCGCACTTCACCATCTGGTTGGCGGGCTCGAAGCACGCGTTGGTGATCTCGGCCACTGACAGCTGCTCGTGGTAGGCCTTCTCGGCGGAGATGACCGGCGCATAGGTGACCAGAGGGAAGTGGATACGTGGGTAAGGCACCAAGTTGGTCTGGAACTCAGTCAGATCCACGTTCAGGGCACCATCGAAGCGGAGGGAGGCGGTGATGGAGGACACGATCTGGCCGATCAGACGGTTCAGGTTGGTGTAGGTGGGGCGCTCGATGTCCAGGTTGCGGCGGCAGATGTCGTAGATGGCCTCGTTGTCGACCATGAAAGCGCAATCTGAGTGCTCCAGGGTGGTGTGGGTGGTCAGGATGGAGTTGTAGGGCTCGACGACGGCGGTGGACACCTGGGGAGCGGGGTAGATGGCGAACTCCAGCTTGGACTTCTTGCCGTAGTCCACGGAGAGACGCTCCATGAGCAGGGAGGTGAAACCGGAGCCGGTGCCACCTCCGAACGAGTGGAAGATGAGGAAGCCCTGCAGGCCTGTGCACTGGTCGGCGAGCTTGCGGATCCTGTCGAGGACTAGGTCAACGATCTCCTTGCCGATGGTGTAGTGACCGCGAGCATAGTTGTTGGCCGCGTCTTCCTTACCAGTGATAAGTTGTTCTGGATGAAACAACTGTCTGTATGTTCCAGTGCGGACCTCATCTGTAGACAAATTTTTAGAGATTAATAATCAAATACTATAGGAACAATTTGTATACAACACATGGTTAGAAACTGTAGTAAATAAATACTAACCAACTACTGTGGGCTCAAGATCAACGAACACAGCACGAGGTACGTGCTTGCCCGCTCCAGTCTCGCTGAAGAAGGTGTTGAAAGAGTCGTCTCCACCCCCGATTGTCTTATCAGTGGGCATCTGACCATCAGGCTGGATGCCATGCTCAAGGCAATACAGCTCCCAGCAGGCATTACCAATCTGGACACCAGCCTGGCCAACGTGTACGGAGATGCACTCACGCTGTGGGCAAAAGAAAATAATATTTAGGAAAAGTGTGACAACTTTCTTATCAATGTTAATAAGGTTCCTCCCTAAAATAACATAATACGTTGACCATGACTCTGTAATCAATCAAATCAATTGTGAGATTTAAGACATTTTATTTTTTTCCATTCTGGGGTTGTATCTTTTGGTTCTAAAATTACATACAATAATATTTAATCAATTTGTAATCAATCTGGCCATAAAGGCAGGAAACTAACTGTAAGTACTCGAAGTGAAAGGTGAAAGTGTAAAAGATGGTCAGAGAATAGCATAATTGTTTGAAAAGTAGGTCAAGACATCAGATAATTTATAACAATTGAATCTGCATAAGCAGAAAAATTAAATTCTTGGTTTCTGGGTATTCAGTTTTATGATAGGTAGGATATGAGATCAGTTATCTCATTACAAAAATATTTTTTCTAAGTCACAAGAGTTGGTGGAATGAAAAATTAGTTCCTAATTTGTAATTGGATTATTTTTCTATAATCTAGATGCATTTTATAACAAAACAGATAATAATATAATAATTTGAATAAATAAAAGCTTAATAAATCAATAGCTCTCAAGTTGCAGAAGAGAAATTGATAAAGATATCTTTAATCTATACAATAACTGGTTGTTTACTAGATTTTGCAGACTGATCTAGAAGTATTTGATTGAAATAAGAGTAGGTGAGGCACGGCAACCTTGAATGAGGTCATGCGACATGACACGTCATACGAAAAATCAATAGGTACAAGTTCTACGACATGAATCGGCGAGGTGAATTACAAACAATAGATATTTTAGTACACACACCAGAGAATTGTTTAATGATTTATATGAATCAATGAGAATTTACAAAGATTCACTAGTTTAGGCGTGGCAACCGGCAAATCTCACAACCATCTTTATGCGCCATCTTCGAAATAACAAGTAGGATTTGTTTTAGTTAGATATTCTTTTGTTACATATTGCTATTAACGTACTTGCTGATAGCCGAATACTTTAAAAAATAAAAGAAAAGCGCAGTTTCCAGAGCAAAACTACAAAATTGAAGAGGTTACTTTCACCAACACGAAATAAAAGAAAATCTTTACTACGAAACGTGGTCGGGTTATATGCCGACAAAATGGTGGCATGGCCACCCGGTAATTCTACGACGAAATCAAGTATACGTTTCAATTTATTTCCACTATAATCTAAGAAATTCAAATAATAATAAAAGTCACTTACCATTTTGAATAGAGTTTTGTGCTTAACGTAGAAATAAGTTAATAAATTATGTCAGTCGTCGTTCGGCGCGACCGGTTAAGAGGCTCACCAAACGAATAATAATGCGAGAAATTCCGTTAAAACGCTTTATATACTGCCGGCGTTACGGGGATCGACGCTTTGAATTCTGCTTTGTGATTGGTTGGAAAAACTACCGCATGGGCGGCTCAACCAATAAGGTCAACGCTGCATTATATCACCATTGCGGGGATATTGGGTTGGTGATTCATTCAAATTTAGAGTTGTAGGCTCTTTGATATCGAAATTTGAACATTTGCATTATTCTTGTAAGTTGATTTATGTTAATAAATGGCGATATAACAACAGAGCAGCCCCAAATATTTAAATTAAAAATCAAAATTATGCAACCTTTAAAATCTATAATTTAACTTTAAGTTACACAAAAAGCTTAATCCATTATAGGATTTAATAAGAGGATATCGTTGTCTTATTAGCGCACCTTATGTTTAGGATACTTTCTTTTTATTTTTCTATTAAGGGTGATTTAAAACTTATTTAAATGTAAGGAGCCATAATTAGAACAAAAGGTGAGAGATAAATTTCGTGTTTATCTACTTTTTGTATTACCTATTTATGATTTACTTAAAATTGTTTTGTTACTACAGAAAAATATGTCAGGAAAACTGTACACAAAACGTGTAGATATTTAGCCGTATATTTAGTTTACCTGTGTGTTTTACTCAATGTAGAGAAAATTTAAGTTTGAATCACACAGATTCCCTATAGAATGGCAACTTCCCAGTTGCAACATCACATCTAGCAACTTCCCGCGCAACATCACATCTAGCGTTGACGTAGAATACAGAATCTCGACAGGGGGAGCTTTTAAGGACCGATTGTGTAAACAATTCCCCTGTCAATGAAATTTTTTTGTTTATTTTTATTGTGATGGTTGGTTTCCCTTGTTTAGTAAGACACCCATTGAGCAGTCATTTGTCACCACTACGTTCACCAACCCACATTACTCAGTGATTGTAATATAATAACGAATTAAAAGAAAATAATATGTAAAAAATTTATCGATATCTTATAATAAATAGCGTCACTAAAGATCGTTATTTTGCCGGCGACGGCTGCGCGGCGACGCCGATGAGGTGAGCGGGCGGGGAGGGTGCGTGACGCGCCGGTAAAGGTGAACGCACACTTATCCGAGCTGAACGCGCCGAAGGCAACGAATTTAAAAAAAGGATTTTTATATTCAATCATTTTGAAACCTAGCATACTTGCCCGTGTCAAATAGTCCGATTTGTCCCAATCTGTCAGAAGTTGAAGTGTATCATCGGAATCGATGCACACGATGTGGATGAATCTCTCAATCAATTGTCTACTATATTCGGCGCGGATGGGTGTTTTTCCACTTAACGGTCCGTCACCGGCACGGCGACGGCACAGCCGTGGGCCTGCACCGGCGCCGGGGCTACGTTTTTCCACTGCACACATGCAGTTTTTTTAACGGCCAGCAGTGAGCTACCGGCACCGGCGTCGGCACCAGTCAACGCCGTGCAGTTGCCGGCGCTGGCGAGTGGAAAAACATGGCCATATATTTCATACATTTTTGCTTCCGCGGCAGCCGGGCCGGTGAATGGAACAAACGTCAGATAGGTATGCGAGGCCTCGTTGACTTCGGCGCGTTCGGCTCGGATGAGTATGCGTTCACCTTAACGAAGAGGGAGGGGGGAGGAACTCGTACGTACACACACATACAAAGGTACTACTTTGCCGTCTGGCTAAATTATTGATAAATTTTGCCTAAAATATAAAACTGTGTTACATTTTCATTGGAACAGGAGTCAATATGACTGAACGGAAGTAGTTATTGTATGGTATTCTATGGTTTAATGAGTAGTTCAATGGAAAAAGTTACTTTTCAAGGAGTGGCTATTCACTCACAAACACCAACGTCTTTTCCAATGCGAGTCGCGTCATTGCCTTATTTGGAATAGGCACTGCAGTAATGAATTTAGTGCTATACCTACTTTTTTTAATATTATGCATTTTATCCTTTTATTACGACATCGATCTTGTAATCACTAATTTGAATGTCGTTCAAGTCGACTATGGGAGATAGCCCAATGCCCAGCCCATTATAGACTAAAGCTTGTGGAGAGCACCAACAACATCATACCCAAAGAGGGTTATTGAAAAGAGAAAATGATTGGCATGATAACATCATCACCCTTTTTTTTTTTTTTGCGGAGAGGTAAACTGCATTTACGCGTCATCCCTGCAGTACGGTGCAACTACAGAGGTATGTGGGACTCGGGGTATAAGCGTTCCCCCACTACACCACTAAAAATCCTCTCCGGGCATCCAGCCAAAGCACACTATGGCAGCCATCCGGGGTCATCCGTTAGGATATGTCACCGGACAGCCACCTGCGCCCGCCCTTTCGGGCTCATTCTGTGCACCGTTTACCCTAGTCCAATGTCCAACAACAGCGTACTGCGCCGGACAAAGGACCCGCCCGTCCTGACCAAGTTTCATCCGAAGAGGAATCTTTCCAAGACAGGCCCCCATACGACTGGAACCGGCGCTCCTCCAGCCCCAGAGGGAGCTAGAGGGCGCAGGCTCCCTCACCCTACCTGCACTGCCGGACAAGCGCCCCGACGCAGTCACACCTAACGCCGCCGGACAGATGCCCCGACGCGGCCCTCCTATGCCCAACTTCATCATCCCTATCCATACATTGAACCTATATAAGTAACCGGAAACCTCGCCGGTTTTAAAACCACAGATATATGTGTTTAAAACCTAACCAGCTGACTGTGCCTGCCTTGATGCCTTCTAACTAGAGTGCGGTCCAGATAATGAGATAAGTCCGCGCGCGAGAGGTGGCGCTGCTCGCTAACATTGACACTCCTAGACCGTAGTTCTAGACACTCTGAGTTCTAGACACACAAAATAGGAGACGAATTTTAGTTCCAATTTTGACCACGCGTGGACTTATCTGGCCAGCACTCTACCTATATTCTAATCTATCTAACACCAACACGGTCTCTCGATGTCGATATACCTAGTCCATCACAGATATAATTGATATATCTGTGTAGTCCATCATTTTATTTTTCTATACATTCATTCAACACTAGGTAGGTTCCTGTGTTGAATGATAATAATGAATGAAGCAATAGGGGGTGGAGTAGTGGATGGCTTTAACTGGGAACCGGGCAAGAAGTCCAGGAAGATGATTAATATGATATTATAGAGTTATTTATTATTATAAAACATAAAATAAATTTTAATTTATTGATTTGAAGAAAAGTTAAATAATTTCGTGATACATGCCACCTAGTGATGCGCTTTTAAAACTATTGGTATCTTTAATTGGCATTAGGTACCTCGTGCTTTCAATGGTAAGTGCCATCTAGTGAGCAATAGCAAAGATAATTCGTATATCTGAGCAACTTGTGCTAGCAAAGCAAGCATTTGTGTTTTAAGCGGCACCTAGGTAGTAGGTAGGTACAACTTGTGAAAATTTTATAATATGTGCACGGTTGTAACCAAAAAACATTTTTCATGACATTACATACATACATAAATCACGCCTATATCTCCAAAGGGGTAGGCAGAGGTAAATTAGCACCCACGTTTCGCCAATTATGTTAGCACTACTCCCATGTAGGTGGCGACCCTATTGCCATTTATCTGGCACATCATAATTATTTAATCCTGCTTGATTGTATTTCAAAAGTGCATGCATAGTAATCTTACGACTGTATTGTTAGGTACAATAACTAGGAATCTACTTAAATAATCAACTTAATAGCAGTTTAGGGTGTAAGTAAACTTATTATTTTTCATAAAATATAGCTAAGTTAGTAGTAGTAATGTAGTGGCACGCCTGATTTTAATATTGTAGCTCATTATTATTTTAATTACTAATTTATACTCCTTACATTAAATCACTAGCAATATTTTAAAGTTAGAGTCATATAAATTTTACTGCCGAAAATAATAAACGTCAGTTATAAAATACTTCAACAATTAAAAATATTCTAGCCTTCTATGCTGGCCTGGGAGCGAACAAATAACGTAGAATTGGCCAGCCCCAACTCATCCCGTGGGTGTCGTAAGAGTCGACTAAGGGAGATTGCCCGGTGTAGACCAATAAGCACCTTGGGGCACCCGAATGGTGGAGGGCAAACCACCAACAACAGCGTACCCAAAGAGGGTTGGTGTCAGGCAGGCGGCCGGCTGTAAAACCTAAGCCAAAACCTTGAGCAGTATGGAATGGAATGTTGTCATTCTAATCACTCTTTCCGTTTATGGGTCTCTCGACATGGTCCGTTCAGTCTCTTTTCTATACATTCATTCATCACTAACACCATTACGGTGGGATGGATGGTATGAATCAAAAGGGATTGGATGGCTTGATGACGTCTGACATATGAATGGAAGAGGAAACATACTGCGCCGACCCCAGATAGACTGGGAACAGGGCAGGAAGAAGAAGAATTAAAAATATTCTACTTATTTAATTTGTTTTTTCATTTCAAAAATTAATATTGTATTAATTTATGTTACAAAGCTATTATACAAGGTGTAAAATAAAGGTGCAGTAATATTTAAAGGGGTTATTCAGGCCATCAAAATGAACAACTTTTACTAAGAGACCAAACCAAATCTCAAAAAAAAAACACCCCCCATACAAACTGATGTCAGCTGGTGCTCAGCTTAGTATGGGGATGGGAATTTTTTTACTGATATTTCGATTTTGATCTCGTAGTGAAGGTTCTTCAGTTTGATGACCTGAATAACCCCTTTAAATATTACTGCACATGTCAGTTACACCTAGTACCTATACAATATTATACCTAGGTCATAATTTCTAATAGAAAAAATAATGTCTATCGATGATAATTAATTAAAATTAGGTAGATGATCGAGGAAAATTAGGGATGGTTAATGGTAATATTCATTTACTGAGGACTTATACCTACATTTTTGACATAATAATTTAATTTCCTTAAAAAATACTGCCATTCTTTTTGCACAGCACCAGTTTCAAAGAAACGAAAGAGACAAATACAGGTATCTCTAGGTCGCGGGCGATATATGATATTTCCGTCGAGTTTTCCCGCGCTACGCTGTCCAACCAAGTGCGCGCGAAGTCGGTCCGCGCGCGAACGTAAGTTCGGCTGTTGGAACGCGAATCGAAAATAAAATCGAAAAACTAAAGTTTCAAAATAAATTCAAAGTGTTTTTTTAATAATGAATTTACATCATTAACAGTGACAATTGGTTCCAGTTTAGTGTGGTGTTTGGATTTGTAAAAATTACTTATTAAGAAAGGACATTTTTTATATTGGTAAGTGGTGTAAATAATTTCTTTGACTTTTTAATTTAGTAACTTCTTATAATTTAGGTGATTTATGGCTCATGTGCTACAGAAGTTAGGACTAGGTTTTTATAAGTGATAACTGGACTGCCTTGTACGGCCGTTTGCCGTTACATTCTAAGATATTATGGACTTGTAGGATCTAGGACCTGACGCTCAAGGGCAACTCAAACTCAACTAAATATTTTATTTGCTACAAAATCCTCATTAAAACTTTGCGAAATCAGAGTTTATATGTAGATGGTTTATACTAATAGGATATTATTATCAGATAAAACTTTTACTGTTTTTTAAATAAATTGTAAGAGTGATAAGAAATTGTAAACATAAGCCTACATTTTTATACCTTCACGGTGTGATGGATGAAATGAATCAAAAGGGAGTGAATGGCTTGATGACGTCTGACCGATATAAATGGAAGAGGAAACATACTGCACCGACCCCAGATAGACTGGGAGCAGGGCAGGGAGAACTAAGCCTACATTTTTTTAATATCAAAACTGCCACTAAACTATACCTCTTGTTACCATTAATTTTATACCATGAAATAACTTATGATATAAATTATTAAAGAAGTGTACACACACAAAGAAAGGAAAATCGCGTAAAATTAGGTACTGACGTTCGGCACATAATTTTTGCAATTTTCCGGGTTCAGACCCTCGACCCTTTGGTTTTGGTTGACGGAATGGCTTAATAGGCTACCCCTGGATTGAGGTACAGCCAATTTTCACTACTTTTTAACACATAACTTCTACATAAATACTATTTAATACATAAATGACACGATATTTATTCACAAAGACATGGATGACAAATAATTAAGTCCTTAATCTGCTTAACCACCACACATAATCATTTTTAGTATACTTACTGCCGCACTCAGAGACGTAAATTAACTTTAATGAGTATTTAATTTTCATTCAAATCTAGACCATAGACCCGGCAAGAATAGCGACTGGTTTTGAATTGTCATTTTTTGACGTTAAGTACTCATTAACGTTATTTGACGTCTCTGAGTGCGGCAGTTAGGTATTATGTTATACGTAAATATTAGCTCTATCTACATCGTTAAGTCCAATATAGTTCTATATTTAAACGCCATTAAAGAGACAAGGTTCAATTAAATTATGAGACGAAACAATCGAGCTTGTTTAAAAAGTTTTATATAAATATTACGTAAGGTCACTCAATCGAGATTGACCTCGCTAAATGACTACCTCCATATTACCGAATACGTTATTCATATTTTTTAAATTCATATTATTTTTCATTCATCATTAATTTTTTTCATTTATCTTGCCTTGAACTCCTTAAGTTGGTCATACATATCAGATGCAGAGCAGATCAAACTTTCCTGGACTGGACTTTCATGGAAATCCTTTCCTTTACCCATGGACATTTTTATATATTTTTTACACAGATAATTAGAAACCGGAACAGCTGACATTAATAGGTGTAGGTATCTTATTTGACAAACATTTCCTTAATCTATATTTTAATACTGATTTAATTGTGCTACCTATGCAGCTATTAAATTATGTAATGTCTTGTTACGCCATTATAAAGTCCGCTGTTTGGATACTTTTTGAAATTAGTTATGGTACATACATACATACATAATTCACGCCAACATCCCCGAAGGGGTAGGCAGAGGTGAACTAGCACCCACGCTTCGCCAATTAGGCTAGGTCCCATGTAATAGGTGGCGAGCCTATTGCCATTTATCGGGCACAGGGGGCTAGGTACACATCGGGCTAGGTGGTAGGTATAGGAGGAATGCTGCTGCCCATTCCTCATCACTGATTTATCCTTAGTCGCCTTCTACGACACCCACGGGAGAGGTTTGGGTTGGTGACAATTGTATTCTACTCTGCCGTCACCACGCGGCCAATTAGAAATGGTCCTTGGAGAAAAGTAACAAGTCACAAGTCACGCGTTAATTCACCTCTGCCTACCCCTTCGGGGATATAGGCGTGGCAGCAAGTAGGAAGAGGTTTTCGCCAATTATTATAGGGCCCATGTAATACACTCGGTGCGAGCCTATTGCCACGTTCCATGTGCCTATTGCCAGCTGGTATAAGAGCTGTTGCCCATTACTCATCGCTGTCTATACCTAAGTCGCCTGTTTGGTTTTTCTCTTTTCTTTTTAAGCCATGTTAAGTGAAATATTTGTCATAATCCATCTATGTTGTACTCTACTGGCCGCCTACGAAATATCAACACCATCTGTGCCGTAGGTGTGAGCAGAAAGAATTTTATTACCACCTGTGGGCGATCTCTGGGGCTCTTTGACAATGAAATTAATATTCCATTTATTGGTACGTTTAGTTTTATTAATAAGTTGTATAGACGGACTAACCGAAAAGGGCAGGCAGAGGTGAATTAACACCCAGGTTTCGCCGTAGATGAAATCGGTGGAGAACCTATTGCCATCTATCGAGCACCAAAATCGCAGTATATTGACGCTGCTGTTCATAGAGCTCATTACTCATCCCCTGTTTTAATAGTCGCCTTGTACGTTACCCATGGGAGTTAATTAGGGTGGTGACAATTAAATTTCTGCCATAAAAAAAATCCTATTTATCCTTAATGAAATCTGTAGAAAACTACCATACGCGGCTGACAGTTGATTCACGGAGAATTGGATATCATTTGATTGACAAGATGACAAGTCTCATGAGACATATAATATTCCTTCCTAAGTTGTTCTTGATCGAACTATCCAACAATGTTGCTCTCCCACAAGCATCGAATGTTACCAAATAATGTAACATTATCTCAAGCTAGAGGTGTAGGACTGCATCTCTTATTTCAACCACTTAAGGCGCTACTTCGATAATATATCTTTAATAAGGATTGCTATATTTCTTCATCTGTTATTTGGGAAATAGGACAGGGTTGACTAAACAATAAAGCAATTTGCATAAGTCAGGAATAGTGAAATTTTTTTAAGTGTTAAGATAGCGATGAGTTGATAGATTGAGTTGATGAGATGAGCAATAGCGGAGGGATCGAAAAATCCCTTTTTAAAATGAAGCCTCCTTCTTCTACCTGCCCTGCTCCCAGTCTATCTAAGGGCTGGCGCAGTATGTTTCCTCGTCTATTAATATCGGCGTCAACAAGCCACATCCACTCTCTTTTGATTCATATCATCCATCACACCGGAAAGGTGCTAGTGATTAATGAATGTATAGAAAGATGGAATGGACCATGTCGAGAGATCGATGAACGGAGTGTAGTGATTGGATTTGGAATGATAATCTCTTTCAGAGATAAGTCCGCCCTTGCAAACTGTAAACTAACTATACGTTATTATGTATTTTTCAAGTGCAATAAAGAGTGTATATATGATAACGTAGCTAATGTATGTATTAAGAGGCCATATTATAAGATCTCTCCATCTCCAATCCACATAGCTCCACGCCATCACTCCAAAATAAAGCAATAATGTTCCATGTTTGAGGAATCCAACGTGGAAGTATAATGGAAACGACGAAAATCATTAGATTTCTAATCAATCTAAATCCGTCTCCAATCGCTCCAAACTACAAAACCAACACGAACCTGTGTGGGGAATCCGCACGTGGAGCGATATCATTCCATTTGGAATGATCGTGTGTAGACGATTAAGCCTGGAGTTCACCAACACATAAACAGTTGATTATTATTTAACCGGATCTTTTTGGCACTTAACAGTACGGAAGGAATGTCATAAATAGACGGTTAACTTTTAATCGCTTGTTTTACGTGTTGGTGAACTCGAACCCTAGAAGATTTTCCAACGAAAAAGAAAATGGCCAGTCATGATTGTTTAAAAAAGCCTTTAAACTAAGTTTTTCAATGACTCAATGAATTACATCTCGGGCCTAGGGCCTCACTCATGCAGGTGAATCAGCTGAATAAGTAAGTAAACAATCCCCGGACCTTGCTCTCCTTGCACAACTCACGTTTATTTTGGTGGTGTGAGAGCGACCAAAACCGCATTGGTGCGTCACAGTATCGCCACGTCCGAAGCGCCCTCTCTCAGTGGTGCTAATATTATGAATGAATAATAATATAATCGGAAGATTCAGAACACTAAAAGCTGTTCTCTGAATTTTTGTTTCTTATAAATAAAAACTAGTGGTCGCCCACGGCTTCGCATGCGTTAATGTCGATTGTTATATAGCCTAATATAGCCTATATAGCCTTCCTGAATAAATGGACTATCCAACACAAAAACAATTGATCAATTTGAACCAGTAGTTAGCCAGAACTATTGGCTTAACGTGCCTCCCGAAGCACGGAGGAACCCGAGATAATATATTTTGGTCACCCATCCAACAACCAAATAACAAAGCCCATAAAGTAAATATGTATACAAAACTATTAAAGAAAAATCCTGGTATTTGGTTGTACTTACTCAGTTGATTACCTTGTTGTTTTCTTACTAGAATTAATATAGCGTATCAAGCAGTCAGAGCATTTGTTTTGGATATGACATTTTCAATATAAAACCGTAATAACTACATTTGCACTGAAAATGTTATATCGTTCGAACAACAACTACGCATATACAGACTTTAAAATCGTGTTAGTCTAACGATTCGTTTCGCGTAAGTAAACAGTGCGCATATGACATCATGTATCGGGGGCGCTATATTAAATCTTGGCCGGCGTCCATGGTGCGACCGTATGGATCATAGGTGTCGACAAAATATTACCCAGCCAGCAGGTCAACGGCTTGAATTAGGAGAACGTTTGGGAGCTAACGCTTAAATTATTGGCTGCCTCGTCTCTTTACGAGACTTTACAAATACATACATAAATCTTCTTCTCCCTGCCCTGTTCCCAGTCTCTCTCTCTGGGGTCGGCGCAGTATGTTTCCTCTTCAAATTATATCGGTCAGACGACATCAAGCCATCCATCCACTCCCTTTTGATTCATATCATCCATCACACCGTAAAGGTGCTAGTGATGAATGAATGTATAGAAAAGAGACAGAAAGGACCATGTCGAGAGATCAATGAACGGAGAGAGTGATTGGGATGACAACATGCAATCCATAGTACTGCTGAAGTTTTTTGCTTAGGTTTTACAGCCGGCCGCCTGCCTGACACCAACTCTCTTTGGGTATACGGCCATACTTAAATCACGCCTATATATCCCCGTAGGAGTAGGCAGAGGTGATTAATTTAACACTTACGTTTCGCCAAAGGTCCCATATTGATAGCTGGTATAGAGGAACGCCGCTGCCCATTACTCATCTTAACCCTAACCGCCTTGTACAACACCCGCGGAAGAGATGTGGGTAGTGACAGTTGTAGTCTGCTCTGCCACACGGCTTAGAACCTTAGACTTTACAAATTCTCTACTCCTAAAGGCCAGTTTGCTAACTCCAGGGAGGGTTTCACATGACATTCAATCTGCTCCAAGCTGTTGAATGTCACGGTCAGCTAACAGCACGATGCCGGCAAAATAAAATAATATGTAACAACAAATAATAAGGACCACATTCATAGTTTACATGTTAGTGCAGTACTTATTTATAAGAGTGTTTTAGACAAGAGGTAAAATGTTTAGGACTAATGCTCTGATAATACTTATGTTATATGTAACAAAAACTTCTGTTTCGCACCGTTCCCTAAATGGGGTACAAAACATCTCTCTTTCATTCTACGATTATCATAATGAGGTACTGATTTATAACTGTCATTCATCTGTGATGAGAAACGAAGAATTTGATTGTCCTCTTCCGTTATTCGTCCATTGAGATAATCGGTTCGAAATCCTGCCTAGACAAGCAATAACATTGGTTAGTAAAACAATTTTTCCTCAATCTACATTAGTCAAGGAGTATGACTTGGCCGTATAAGGTCAATTTGGGATATCGCTACTTGGAATACTAAATGTTCATGTGTCATTATTACTTTGTAGTAAGTAATCCTTGGGAGCGTTGCGTCAAAACATGTCAAGGTTAGGACCTTAGCAAAAGTATAAATGGATTAAGCTAAAGAATGACACACATTAAGGATACTTGGAATTTGAGTTTACAGATTCATTTTTGAAGCATACAACAAACTCGTAAAATATGAATGTAACAGTAACACAAAATGTAGGAAAAGGGACTATAATGTCGCTTTTTTGTTACATACAGGAACCCATACGATAATGAACAGTCTCCTAGACAAGTACAAGGGCTATCTGGAAATGATCTCGAAGAAAAAAAAATATTTCTAGAAAAGTCATGTTAGTGAGAAAGTAACCGCCGATTATTTAGGCTCAAACAATTGACAAACGTATCGTGACATCAATGGTTCAAAAGAGGATTTCAATTCCAAAGACGTGTCTATATTGATGCCATGTGAAACTTATAGGTACCGTTAACAGCATCCCTGCCTAGCTTATATGCAACATAAATGCTGAGCATCAATGATATCCAACAGCAATGCTAAGATGAGCCACCGTGCTCGACGAATGCCATAATGGAAATATAGGACTGATGATTTAATGTGTCAAGCTTGTTACATAGATGGTGGGATTTCTTATTTGTGTGTAGTGCCATCGAAAGTGGGATATTGATTTAAATCACCACGCAATTAATACAATGTGCGTAGAACATATTTCATTCTACAGAACACTGGGCTACTCTTACTTCTAATCTTTGTCAATTTACCAATTTTTACCGGCCCCTGTAGTGTCGTAGACAACAAAAGCAACGTGTCCCCTATAATTAGTCTTTACTACAACTTTATTTTTGGCATCACCTGTTGGCTGGTGACCAACTGGGCTTCCTCAGATCGCGATTGAGTCACAGTCAGGAAGTTAGTCAAGTCTAGGCTGCTAGTGGCCTAGATTTTACGAGTCCGCTAGTTCCGTCCTCTTGCATAATGCCCCGGTAATTCAATTGCATTTAGTATTCGATTTTTTCAAAGTTCATCTGAACCTGTGACTTGAATAAGTACTATACTGGAACGTGTGTCTGAGGTGGCTCTCACAGAATATTACCAAATTTGGATGGGCAGATAGAGAGTAGTCAGGGTGGCAAAACTGAATGTTAACATATTTTGAAGGGGCTACGTAAAACTAATTTGGACCGTTGCAGTATTATTAGTAGGATTTGGCCAGCTGTCAGTCTGGCTTCAATTAATAGAGTAGCCCATTGTTTAGGGACTATTCGCCACCATTTCTTATCGGCCAATTTCGATATTCTAACAGATGAAAATGTCATTTTTAGTTATTCAACAAAAAAAAATACTAAGCAGCAAAACTTTTAAGGCTGTAAATAAAACATTGAAACCGTACGTTAGTCGCCTCCTACGTCCTACGTCGCATCTTACGACACATACTCACGGTTGTGTGCGTCGGATAATGTTCAATACCAATCGGTTAGCTTGAGCCGAGTTTTCTTAAAGTTAGAAAAGTTTAGCGTCAAAGTTAAAAGTTTATGTAGTTCAAACGGAAAGCCAATAGAATCCGAAGAACGGCTTCATATTTTCTCTCTTTCTTTTTGATATATACATAATAATTTACTACAGTTAACTAATCGAGTAGTTTAAATCATTGCCGATAAAAGTTCACTTTTTCATTTTAAAGTCTTGGTTATTTATAAATCAGTTTACCACAAAGTCTATTTCTTAAACAGTCTTAAAAATAACTCTGGGGGCATGCAAAAATTTTGGAATACTTACTTATATATTCATATTTTCGCCGGCGTCTTGAAATAGTATTTTTATAGGTGACTTCGTTTAAGAAATTATTGTGGAGTATATTTGTTACTATAGTCATCGCTTGGCGTCTTGAGAATTGTCGTGCACTGTTTAACATTAAACAGGTGAATGGAGCTATAATGTTTTCGGTATTCTGTTTACTAACTCTTCACAAGAAGGTCAACCCAGCTTACACATGGAGCCGAATCGTGTAGTCGCATAAAATCTTTCACTCTTGTTGAATCTTTATCACTTTACAAGCAGCCAAAAATGTTTTTGTTAGAATTATCTTAAGATATGTAATTTACATACAAAAACTGACTTTATTTACATAAGTATCAGCTTTACCTTGACTCATAGTGTTAAATAATAAACACTCACAATCAGTTAACACAAATATTGCGTGTGTGATAGTTTTGTGGAAAGACAAAGCTATTGGAATGCAAATTAAGTTTCAAAATTTTCGGTCTTGTAGTTAGTTTGAGTAATATAAGATTCACAGTAAGGAGCGAATAAACTGAAGAAATTTTGAATAGTTTAAATGGCGATATAACCTCAAAGAAAGTAGATGCTGGAAATAGCGAGAAATGGAAGTAAATAAAAGAAAAAACATTCCGAGTACGAAACATGATGATGATATTATGGAGTTCCATCAGATACCTATAACAGCGAAATCACAGTAGCGAGTACCTATAGTCCAAATCAATCAATAAGAATATTTTCCATTTACAGTAGTATTAGTAGAGCATTTTACAAAGGTAATCCATCTTAGATTTTAGCTTAGATTTAAGACATGCTTAATAAATTATCGAAATACGATTTCCAAACATAACGGGGGATATATAGGGCTAAACTTGGCCAATGTAAGTCATAAGGATTCATATTCTTTTAGTAAGTTCAAGTATGATAAATTGTCGTCAGAAGCTAGATAGTTTAGTTCATAATAACATTTATATATCACGCCTATTTAACCCCTAAGGGTAATCAAAGGTGCATTCAACACCCACGCTTCGCCAATTATGTTAGGTTCCATAGGGGCGAGCCTATTACAATCTGCCGGACACGTAAATCGCAGCATTGCCAGCCTAGGTGGTATGTTAAGAAAGTTGCTGCCAATTTTGCCTTGTACGACACCCACGAGAAAGATTGGGGATTGTGTTTGGCTCTGCCATCACCATACGGCGTAAATATAACATTATTATCAGTTCTTGGCAACAGACCGGGCAGATAACCTCCGTCTGTTGGAAGACTTTTTCGTAGAACGACCGTATTTCGAATTCAATACGAAACGTTAGTCGAAAACCAGTTGAACTTGTTTCCCGTGCACCAAATATATTCACCACAGTGACCTTGTGCCTTTATTTATTTGTCGCCACGGCTATATTCTCATCTATTCCAATTAACATGGCACCGGTGCTGGCTGGTGATGTAATACGATTTGATGGATTAAATTGTGGCAATGGAGAGCACAGAAATTGTTTAGTTTATGTATACAAGGGTACATGGTATATCAAGCCGGCACCTAGTCATGCAAACATAGTCAGATAAATACTATGGTAATAGTAAAAATTCAAAATTCTATTAATATTTTTAAAATGTCTCGTATCTCGTACATTTTGTTTTTCTGATTGAACTATTTGTATGGAGAATTCAAATTTTTTTTTACAAATTAATTTTTTTGTTATCACCATAGTATCATAGTATTTATGTGACTATGTTAGCATGGGTAGGTGCCGGCTTGATATACCATGAACCAAACACCTTGAATATCTACAATTTATAGAAACTAAAATATGTTTTGCATTTTAATTACGTTTAAAATGACGTTATTCTACATTGTTGTTAAAACGTTTCTTAAGCTACAGCTATTAGTCTAAAGTATCTAAGCAAGTTAAGCGATTTGGTAATGGATTTCGCCCAGAACTCGACTCCTGGAAGAGCTTATTATCACGATTTTAATATGTTCAATGGTATCCATAACAAAAATGCTTAACTTGCTTACTTTGGACTATTTATTAGATTATTAGCTGTAGCTTAAGATATGTTTGTTAGAGAACATTTGGAAGAACATCGTTTAAAATATCTCCCCGTGACCGCGGACGCTGTAAAGTGGTCGAAACGTAGGTTTAAATAATAACAATGACAAACACCTAAATACGCGTAGTGCTCATGCAAATATAAGACAACGTTAATACATCTATTTCTTGATTATTGTGATTTAGAAGCTTAATAAGCTATTTTATCTATTCGATTTTAATTTTAACATTATATAAATGTTAGAAAAATTAGTAAAAAGATTTCTTTTTCTAACCACCAAAATCTTTGTACTAAGCTATTGTATGACTATACAACTAATCAAATTATGATTTGGACTGATCATATTGCAGTTATCATTACCAAGCAACGTCCAATTTTATGTCAATTAACAGTTTGCTATTCACTTGCCACCATTATGCAATGTCACGCTCAAAGCCGAGTCCATTCATGACTTTACGAAGTGAACCTCCTTGAATTCCCGCGTAGGTGTTGCACGAGACAGATGTATGTTTTTGTATAAAAATATTTAATATGCGAAAGGGACAGAAGATTTATGCGGCTAGTGCGAAGTGTGGGCGCGCACATCCGCCGAACTATTTTAGTTTCTCCTTAGTTCCCTGGCTAAATAAAGGTTTAACGATTGCTCTTCTGACAAGAGTGACGCGTCGTTTGTCGTTTTGTCTGTTTGAGCGCGAACGTTTTCTGAGAAACCATTTGTTTGTGCGTAAAATATCATCGACAAAAGTCACCGACGCCCAAAACGATCTCTCAGGGTTAAGCGACATTCCAAATTGGTCACTTCATAACCAGACGCTATATGCATTTTGCATTGAAGATCTTGAAACAACCACTTTTATATTTTTGGCTTGGCTGTATTTTATGAACTTGGTGGATATCTGGCACTTACACTTACCTTGGCGACTACCTAATTATGGTTGAAAGCCTACACTCGCAATCTTACAGCAGGAACACTACAGCTCAAAAATTGCGCCACGAACTCATGATTACTGCAGATAAAGCAATAAAGTTATAACTGCAATAACTTCCTTAAAAATTAAGGGAAATTTTGACGGTATTTCTATAAACATTGACAGGCTAGGATAAATTTACGGTAAATTAGACAGAGTCCAACCTAACAATGATATCAATGATATAACAATACTTTCGTTATCATTTGTACAAACTCGGAGGACTAGATTCGAATCAAATTCAAAGTCAACATTTGTTTATTCATATCTGATGATTACAATACACTTATGAATCGTCAAGTCAACAACATCATCATTCGTCTGCCATGTTCCCAGGTTATCTGGGGATGACGGAGTTGGTTTATACTTCCATACGTTGGTCAGTCAGCAGCTGTAATAAAATTATCGACTCCTTGTCATTGATACCGTCTTTCTCGCAATCTATTCTTTTTTTGTGAGGTCGTCCTCTTCCCCTCCACCCCCTAACGTCCAATCGCATTCGAATCCTATTCCATTCAGAAACCTGTTCTTTAAAAAGACAAAAACTTATCATTGAAGGTTATTTGTTCTAACAAAGGGAGGTTCCTGGGTGAAGATATGGTACTACATGTATGTACTACAACATTTTTCAAATATTCTATTTACAATCTTCATCTTTTTATAATACTACATTACACATTTGTGTTAGGTAGGTATACTACATAAACATTCAAGGAAATATAGATTCAGAAGAAAATAACTACGATTAAGTATTCGTTCCACTAAAGATCTTATGGCATATACAAATTGGGTTCATAGCTTCAGTCACAGCGAATCTATTCTTGATAGGAATTCAACCTTCGGAGAAAATGGATCTGGAACAGTAGTAGCGTGCGGATTTGTTTTGTTGAAGCCAGTTGGAAAAATTTGGAAACGTCAAACCTTAGTATAAGCTGCTTTTTTACTATATTTATACGCATCGTCCAGGAGTTTATCGTCACCAGCTATTTTAATGTCCCCACTGTTGGGGCACAGGTCTTCCCTATTGATGCGAGAATATAGGAAGATTGTGCCATAACCCACCACGTTGGCCCAGTGCGGATTGATGGATATTAACGACTGCAGATGCAAATTCAAATTGCATCTCGACACAGCGATACAATACAAATAAATACATACATACATTTTAAACTTGCGTAAGTTTTGATAGGTGAATTAAAAGTGATTCGGTCTTTTGTGGGCGGCTGGACCGATCCGCCTACATTAGAATGTTCGTATCGTACTCCAGATTAATAGAAGTAATGTTGAAAGTGTCTACCGTATCGCTAATACTGAAACTAAAAATAGAACTATTGGGCGAAAAAAATATTAGTATAGTTAACTTGTTTGGATATTATTTTTTTTTATTATTATTTGTTTTTAAGGTTTTTGGTGGATGGTTCTGACAAAATATGTTGATTAGGTTCTTGTCGTTAACTATTTATTGTTCAAGAGTGGCTGCGGTTATTCTAATTATAGGATATATCAGATAAAAATAAAAGAAACAAGCTACTAGAACATTAATTTCTTCGTCATCCTCAATAGTCTAGCTAGTCAAAGGTCGATTAGCTTCAACCCAGCAGTAATTTAAATTTATTCTGTGGTATTTAATCTTTGGTAGAAACAAACCATAACTAATCTACAACCTAGCCTGTCTACCGAGTGCCGACATCTCATTACCAGCTCAAGCTAGATCTAAATATAAGAGATAGTAATGATCCTTATAACTAGCACGGTAAAGTTACAATTGTTACTAAAACCGTAAAATGCATCGCGTAGGACGATAACGAGAGTCTGAGACAGGCTTTGACAAGGACATCGCTATAATAATAGTAAGTAATTGCATACCTAACATACAATACTATCTACAAATTAGGTTATATTTACCTTATTGCGCTGTGAAAAGCATGTTTTAACAGCTGCAGTCATTAGATTTGCTTTAATAAGACCATTTTCTACTAAGGGCCGGTTTTTTGATGCATAGTTAACTCAGCCAACTGTTACTAATTGCTAAATATATGTCTGATACATAACCATTAGTAACAATTTTGGTTACTAATGCTACTAATGGATAAATATTAGTCTGATATTGTTACTAATTGTTAAATATCAGTAATATTTAAAGATAAGTAACAATTTTTAACAATTGGTTAACAGTTAACTATGCATCACAAAACCGGCCCTATTAGTGCAGTGTAGTGACGGCAGAGCAGAATCCGATTGTCACCATCCCCTATCTGTCCTGCAGGTGTCGTACAAGGCGACTGAGGTTTATTATTATATAAAATTACACGCTTAGAACTCCGGTCCTTACTGTGTGTCGAAGAAGAAATAAAAAAGCAATCGCAAAATAAATTCGCAGCAAGTGGAAACACCGAATAACAGACGATAAGATAAAGTTGACATTGAACCTGACCTCGGCTCACGAGACGTCGAGAGAAAAGGTGACGTCAGCGCTTATTTTAAAATTTTAATAGGGGAATATTTCATTTCTTTAAAATAAATAGCATATTTGGCGCAGGGGCTGACAATTGTTCACTTGACGAAAACATTGGCAACGACATGGTGAACGTCGATTGACCCTTAGAAAAGACAATGCAAAAAGCCATCCTGCTCTCTGTGATTGAACCATTTCTATTTTCTGGATTGGAGATTTTCTAAATTAGGGATTGGAATGGCAATCGTTTGATAGCTTTTACAATAATCTGACTCAATCAAAAGCTCAAAATTTGAATGTGGATCGTCAATGGGAACGCAAATTAATTTTAGTTATGAATATGCATACCTATGCATTTGGCACAAATATAACGATAAAAGTGCCAGTTTTAAGTGAGTACGTGAGTATAATCGAGATGAGATCACAGACGAGTGTAAAACTAGAATTTCCAAACTTCGGAAGGCATTAACGACACCTTTCCACGAAGAAATATCTACCATTACTTAGTCGATTTTTTAAACTTTAAGGAGTTGGTCATCAAAAAACGTCGGATGCTGCACTAATTCTACGATTTCGTTGTAGTTTTCATATTTGAATTTCGCCAACTATGTTAGATCCCATTAAATGTAATAGGGATTTAAATATACTGCCCTCGTTATTATATTAAAAAGGTACCTGTGACATAACCCAACATCTTTCTCAGAGGTTTTGTTTGGTTTGGCACTATATTAAAGGGGTGTATAACCTATTATATCGCCTAGCAATTCTCAGAACTATGCTTGGGTAGTGAGACATCTTCAATTCGCGATGGCAGCGACCAAAGCAAATATAGGAGAGGAACTCTTTTACATCTAGGGCAATATTGAGTCTGTTTAAATTTCAACACAGCGTAAGCCGTGAGTTTTTTTATAGCATCATTAGTTCTACCTTATCCCTTATACAAAATAAACATTGGTATTGTTTAAGTTTCTAAAGTCCAATATCCGTTTAAGAATTTTGTTAGTTAAACGCCCACTTAATATATGTCAAGAATAGTTTTTAATTTAGACACCACACCAGGAAAAGAAGATTAAATAAATGTCTATATTGTCATCGGTCGAGCCGGGGACTTAAATTTTTTCCGCTCGTTTATTTCATGGATTTAACTTGTCAAGTTCGGATTTCGGATAGTATAAATGTTCCAACTAAGTTAAGACGTGCCCTACACAATATTCCTAATGTGTTTTATTGTAATCCTGAATTCAAAACATGTATTGGGTTGTTATTGAATGAATGATTCATCTTCCAAACAGACTTTAAGGCAATTAAGTGGTTTTAATTCATTCAATTGCCTCGTATTACTGCAGAAGTGACGGAACATGACTTCATAGAACCAAATACGAATATGAAAAGTTGATATGATATTGATAATGCTGTATGGTGTCATTATTATATTAGTGTTAGTGGAACAAAAAGTCTGCAAATATCAACACAGTAAACGCTAACATTAAATAAACATTAAGACTCAATCTTGATCTACAGCAATCATCCTTATCATCTTATAATAAATAGTATATAATTATTATATAGTATAAAATTGGCAATTTATAACAAGAGTGCAATTGTACTCGTTGAAAGGAATCGCCTTCAACCGATTACGAATAATGACGTTCGCTTCTAAATAGAGAATACGAGGATGCTTCTTCTTGCAACGCTTAATTTTAGATATCTGGCGATAGCGGTTGTTCTGAATCATATTATAAGTTATAATTACACTCCCAATGATTCTTGTTTGGTTTAGAAGTCGTATACTACAATCAATTTAATACGCATTGCGTCAATTACTCCAGACTCTCCTATATGGCTAGTGACTCCAATACTGTAACGTTTTAAGTAAAGTTTGCTTATTGTTCAAAAGACAAAAATCTATAAAACACGTTGGTTACGTCAGAGTCGTTAGCACATCTCTGCGAAAACCGGTCCGATGTCCTCAAGACAAAATAGGAAACCATTTATCGCAGTTTTGTCGGTGTCGGTGAAGAATCAGATGTTAGTGAATGAAACTTTGAATAAGACAACACAGAAGAAATAGGACAACGGCCGCCGTAGCACGGGACGTGGAGTCTCCTCGGGGGAAAGAAAATCTTTTCCTCTCGCTCTAGCTTCCACTAAATCTGGAGACAAAACACTGTCAAGTGGTGGAAAAAGACTTGTCTAGGCCCGCAGAGGAGACAGCAAGCGAAAGACAAAAAATGAGAAATTAAGACAATTTGGCAACATTCGAATTGCTGCTGCAACGTTGAAAGTCGTAATTGATGATTCATTAATTAGGGATCAAAGCAAACGCTTGTTGGAACTGCATAAGAACGAGACCACACCCAGCCTGCCTACAGTATTTTAATCACAAACGCCTGCTTTGTTTTACATACACAATTACACACACAGCTACATTCAATTATTAGTCTTAGTTTTAAAATGAAAGCCTGAAAATATTTTGCCAATGCAATCTAGTTTGGAAAATTTTGCACATAAGTATATTATAGATAGTCAATCGTAAGAATCTAACAATTTAAGCCTTTTTTAAATGAATTAATGATTTTCATTGTGTCTTCCGTGCTGAAAGATTTCCATGTGTTTAGAAGAAGACGAAAGATACAATCGTTGCTTAGAGTTTAAGGCGCTCGTAGCATAACTCTGAGGTGCGATAATTTAAGCTTTGGTATCAAATTTTGTTTCCTATTTTGACCCTCTTCCAACCAACACAAAACTACCCGTAAAAGAACAGACAGGTAAATATATTTTCGACGCCTTTAATCACTGTGCTTGTCACCTGTGTGCTGTAATATGACTCATTCTACTTAGGGTCTGCACCATCCCATCACGGGTTTATCTTCATACATGGGTAGGTACTGGAACAGCTGAGAACCAACACGACTATGGACAACGCATCTTTCAATGATTCAACTATGCCATTCTGGACAAGAGCGGCTTTTGTTCGCAGCCCTGTGTTTAATTATTGCACCGGCAAGACCGAGATAGCCATGTAAGAATGAAAGAGAGAGGGGAATTGCAAAAATAAAACAAAAGCATCGAAAACTTACGCGATGATGTCATGCTGGGAGTCGAATAGCGGTCAAGGGTACATCTGCGTTCTAAGCAGGCTGAAATATCGACAATCATATTGAACTGAAATATCGATTGCAAAGTATCAGTTGTTTTAGATCTAGAGATGTGGTTTTCTTGTTAACACATTCTTTAAAAAAAATATTGGCGAAGAAACTGTTTATTAGAATCAACAAAAGCGTCTAACAGACTCACAAATATTCACAGAACTTTTGCAAACAATTTACTTGTTTCATTTTCCAAGTAAACTGCACAAATGGTTTCGTTAACTATTTGACCACAAGGCTGCTGGTGTCCAGGCCTTGGAACATACAATTACGATCAAATACGGATCTGTAAGACATTAAAAATATTACCAACAACTCTTATTTATAACACTGATGGGACTGGGATGACAACATTTCAATCAATACTGCTTAAAGTTTTGTAACTCTTATGTTATGCTGTTGATAGTGGTTTATCCTCCGTCATTTGGGTGACCCAAGGTGCTTATTGGCACAGTATACCCAGTTATTGGTCTACCCTCGGCAATCTCCCAAAATCGACTTTTACGACACTACTGGGATGAGTCGGGGCTGGCACATTCTACTGTATTTTTTCGCTCCCAAACCAGCATGGAACACTTACGGAACCGAAAATCTCTTATAAAGCGTGATCGCCTATACCTTTTTTCATATTAACTTTCAAGTGCAGCGAGTTGTCTCACAAGTTAAAGGCTTGGTTGTGTAGGCGCAGAGTAATCTGTGAATGGGTGACGCAACGCCGCCCGCGCAACCTATAGCTGGCTACGAAGCCTTTATTGGTGAGGCATTTTTGAATATTAATATTGGTAGTAAACGGCGACGCGGGATGTGGTTATTCAAATTGGACTTTTATGGATGGTGGTCATGTTCCGCATGTTCCTTCTTAATCATCATAGAAATTTTGATGGTCTCGTTTGCGGACTGGTGTACGCAAAATTCAAATGTAGGCACCGCAGATTAGGCACCCATATTGTCGATTTCCGCCGTGTTTCAGAAGGTAGCTAAAGCTTTTAGATAAAATTAAAAATGTGGCTTAGGTTCAGTTAGGAATATAAATCGGTTGAAAACAGAATAAAATATGTCTTAGATTGAAACGTGATAAATAGAAAACGTGATTTAATATAATAATTGCCGTGTGGTGACTGGTGACAGGTACAATAATAATTGTGACTACGCTTGCTTCTCCTGAGGATGTGGTACAAAGTGACAAAGGGTTATTTGGTAAGTAACGGTCAGCGGTGTTCCTGCTACACCACCTAGCAATTATCGTGGCCTATGGATGGCCAGGCTCGCCCCCTATTAAATGGGACTTAATATAGCTGGCAAAATATATGTGTTAAGTGTTAATACACATTTACCTTTCCTTGTTTATCTTGTTTCACCATCAACATCCCCACTACCACTACACTACTGGGGCACTGGCCACCACTATGGATTGAAGCATATAAGGAGAATGGGCCATAAGCCACCACGCTGGCCCAGTAGTTATGGGTAGCATGTTAATATACAGAGCGAACAGCTGGACAAAAGCCTGATCTTCAAAACATCTAAACTGTAATGTTGTTTTACATATCTCCTCGATTGTCTGTTGTGTGTGTGTACATTCAGAAGCTTAATAATACTTAAGATACTGGTTTAAGCTGATCTCTGTGCCGCCTGCCTCGACGTAAATGTCCCGTGAATTTCATGCTAAGTACACTTTACAAAATGTAAATGTTGTTGACATTTAATTAAGCGATGCAAATGAGGTTTCTAAACTTTCCTGGCTTTACAAACAAATTTATAGTTCACACACTCACTTACTTGGACTGTTTGATCTTAGAAGTACAAGGTTGGTCGGGTACTCGACGTATTGCGACAGTTTCGCATTAAATATTTGAAGTACTGACTGTATACACTGTTCTAAATTTGGTTTGCTTGTAGCTCATATACCTATTGACCGATCCGTTAAAAAATATGCGTCCTTTCTGAAGAAACATCAGAAATTCTGGAAATATTAAAGAGACTGGTTGTGACAGCTGTTAAATGGGACCTACATTAATTTGGAGTTTCTCCCTTCAGATATAGATTAGCATGCATGAGTTATATAATTATGTTAAACATAATATATATGTTTCAACTATTAACTAATTAAAATTTTCAAAAATCGGCTTCATCAATTAGCCTTATAAAACTAATCACAACATTTATTTTGAAGCTACTGGAATCGTAATTGACTCTTGAAAAGATTGGATAGAGTAGACCGACCGTGTCCATCAACACTTTGAAGTTTTTAATTTCGTTCTATTCTTGGACTAGACAAACTGACGGGTTAACTGCACCAGTTGATGTTTAACTCTGTTGCCATGTTGTTACAGTGTTGTTTACTTTAAAAGTTTTGAGACCAAATGGGTTGTGCTTTTATTAAAATAACTATAAAGTTACCCGCTTACGTAAGCTTTCAAGTCTTTACTTACTATTATAGTGACTGTTTGTTTGCTATTTTAAAAATGGTTGTTAGGAAAATACTTTCGTTGAAATTTTGCGACCAATTAAGTCATGCTGGAGAACTAGAACACCCTTCTGTAGCTTTCATATTTTTTGACAATTGAATCATATTAGAAAGCAATCTCAAGTTTCTCAAGGTCCGACAACTTCATGCGCGACCGTCCTGCGGTATGAGAGACGGTGGCGGGGACCGGACACTCCAGATGCCAGCGGGGGCGGGCGATGCGGGGAGGAGGGAAAACTCGCCCCTCGCCACTCATCATCCACCCCCCGCCAACATCCAGAGCGTCCTCGCTAGGGAGGAGAGCTCGCAGGGAGGTTGCGCACGAACTTGTCGCACTATAGTTGGTTTTGCACTATTTTAAATGTGAGAAATCATCATTGTGAAGGTGTCCGTTGGCTTACAACGTAATAATCAACTAAAATCCAGGTTGGCTCGAAGATTTTCAAAAAGGATTCGAGTCAACGCCACAGGAATATGTCCTGTGAATATGTCCTGTGAATGAAACTCCGAAAGTTTTCAATATTGAAAACTTTCGGAGTTTCATTTTATAGATTTGTTAGAAATACTTTATATTCTTTTATTTATGTTAATAAAAAACTTTTTTCTCTCCCTGCCCCCTGTCCTACTCTAAGCGGGATAATGTCGCGATAAGATTTTGGAAAAAAAAAAGATTTTGTAAAAAAAAAATTTGGAAAAAAAATAATTTAAAAAGCACCACTCATCAAACTCAGTCCAACGATGTCTCACACAATAACAATCAGAACTGAGTCGCGGTAAAAGTACATGATAACAATCCAGATTTTATCATGCTTCCTAATGCTAAGCCATACTCGTAATATCGCTTCTTAAATACAAAAGAGATAAACTTAAATTTGCATTCCTGCAACAGTTAGCCTTATTGTAATACAATTAGAACACGTAATGCTTCAAAGTGCTTTTTGAGTTGCGGCGCTCTTGGATTTAATGAGCTATATGTAGGTACTAATTAATAGACAGGCAACAGCTGCTGTGATGTGAATCCTAATTAGTCACTGATCCGATTTATCTAAAAGTATACGAAGGCATGAATCATTAGTTTTGTTAGTTACTGTCACTCTTATAACTAAGTCGCGGATGAATAAATACAATAAATACAAATACCGTTTCAGTTTGCTATCGCCGTTGAGCAACTTCTTTATTAATAATCATTTTATTCATTCTTTACTGCCGCACTCAGAGACAAATAACGTTAATGAGTACTGACTGTCAAAAAATGACAATTCAAAACTAATCGCTATTCTTGTCGGGTCTATGGTCTAGATTTGAATAAAAATTTTTGAGGTGTTTGGCGCGTTTCGTGGTGACAGTCAGATTTATTTTCGATTATTCAAAATTTGTTACAAAGTGGATTTTGTGCAGTGAAAGTGGTGTTATTTTGATGCACAAGCATCCGTGTTGATGTGCAATTATGCAGAATCATTGAAAATGAGTCTTGTGATGTGTTTGATGTTGTGGTAAAAACCACTGTAAAAAGTGGTTTTGTCCATCTCATCACTCACCATCATAAACTCTGTTACCATTCAATTCGCGCCAAGCACTCCCTAGATGCGTTAAAATATGTGACACCCATATTTTAACGTAAAATTAATTTCATTCATATATTTCACCCACTCATTATTTCATAAGACTACAGATAAAATATACACTAAAGACATGGCTGTATGGGCTAGACCCTTTGCCTTTCCTACAATATAGGGAGAATTTAAGAATTTTTTTGACATTAAGCACTCATTAACTTTAATTGACGTCTCTGAGTGCGGCAGTTAGACACAAATATAGTCATCATTTCAATTACAATAATTTGATGAGCTCGATAGTACAGTAGCTTAGCGCGCTCGGTCTGCGATTTCGTAAACTAAGCAATAAAAAACTCTTTGGAGATTAATAGATACTATAATTTATTACCCTTTAAAAAGCTTTGGGCTTTAAATAATCGTACGTTTGATTATAAAACGAATGAAAAGAAGGGAATTAGAAGTATCCGATTCGGATTCCGAGGTGCCCTCTTAACAATTTGTAGTGCTATTCATTTTACAATTATTATTGTAAAAATAAAGTAAATAGATAAAAACAAACCATTTGTCTTGCAGCTGCGTCAATATTTGGCATATAGGTGGATAAGTACTATTCACGGAATGGCATCTATATTTCTATTATGTTGTTAAATAAAAATAGAGAATAAGTAATAAAAAATATGCTAATTTAAAAAAAAATATAAAATTGTATCGATACAATACAATTTTATATTTTTTTTTAAATAAATACATGAGCAGAACCTCGGCAAGTTTTATTCTTTACTATAACATACAATTTTGACTCATAGACTATAGAAATTATGAATACAAATTAAACTGACTTTCGAATATTATAAAAACTTAAAAGATACTTTTTGATATTAAGTTCCGGGAGAAGACCGAGGGATTTTGTTGTAATTTTTTCTTATCGGCACTTACAAGCGAAAACAAACCCATATGTGTACCTATATAAAAATTAAGTTCTATTGATTCTCTTAGGTACTAAATAGTCGGAAGCGAGATGTTTATTTCTGAATATTCCGTGAGTCACACCAACGATGATGGCATAATGCTTCTTTGTAACAAACACTCTGTCACAATGATCATTATTTTGTTCTAAGAAACTGCAACATTTATTGATTAATTTTGCTCAAAGCGCTTCAATTTTGATTGAATATGTGAAACGTATTAAAATTTTAAATGATTTTTTTTGTGGCTGCGGAGCACTAAACCGTCTTTGCAAGTAGCAAACGATACAATAAAACGAAGGAAAATTTTCAGTTTTTCTTCCTAATTGCCTTTTTTTATTTAATCATCAGCCTAGGGTTTCAAAGAGAATAGACGAGTGACCAATCTATTCGATGATGACGATGATGAATCTGTTCGAACGAATAATATATAAAAAAATATGAACCTGATCGTCAGCTTCATAATCTTTTTTTAATAAAAAAATAAAATGGCTCAAAATTTAAGAAGCTGTACAGACCTACGTCAGTATCATGAATGTTTATTCGTTTCTAGTTTTATTCTAGATATTTTAAAAAGCCAAAAAAACGGGGTCGAGTTGACCTTAACAAGGTGGTATGCTCCGTCCCTTAGGTGCTGCCCACATCACTGAGGGCCCACTCTTGGTGAGGAAGCTAGTTCTTAAAGCGAATATTGTCACCCGGGCCCGGGCACGGCTACAAGCCGATTTCAATAGCTCCACACTCACAGATTTCCCTAGAGACTGCTGACCCCGCAAGCTACAGTCCCACCATTGCACATTTGTGCCTTCCAGCCCAGAACACTTCGTAAGCGCGATTCAAGCAAAGAAAACAATCTACATCGCTTGTCTTTGGCAGTAGTAACTAGTAAGCGGACGTGACATTGATAACTGTATTCAGTTAAAAAAAAATTGAAAATTATTGTGTTGTTAAAAAAAAACTTTAGAAATCTATAATTTTTTCCGGTCGTTTTCGATATTCATTTTTGTTAAGATTGATGGGCCACCAGCCCCATTTGTGTGGCACTGTACAGTACAGTGCCACACAAATTAATTTCAATCTGTAAAAAAAACAACATAAATTGTTTTAAGTTTTTTTAACATTTATGTAATGTTTAAAAATAAAAATCAAATTAAAATTGCTTTTAACATCTACATTTTTAATTTGTTTTTATATTTTTTAAATGAACTTTCTTTAAATTCACTAAATTATCTGAATAACTTAAAAATCTAAGTAATTATGTAAGTATAAAATTTGCGACAGACCAATTTTTTCACATAATATTCCCCTAGATTTTTATGACCCGGTTTTTGTTAAATATTAATTTTGCTACTTTTTTTCAAATAATGTTGAAATAAGAAAAACCTAATCATATTTTCATCGAATTTCGTAAGCTTGCGCTGACTACAAAAATAAGATAAGTAAAAAAAATTCAAGCAAAGCAAAAAGCGGGGTCGAATTAACCACATACAGGTGTTACTACGCTACACCTCCAAGGTTGTTCCTCGAGTTGGTATGTGGAACTTACGGACTAAGTAGTCAATTGTAGTCACTAGGTACTTGCATATCACCCGTCATCCCATCAAAGGGCCTGACACGACCTGCCGACTTTCAACACCCAGCTCGGCATACACTGGTTTACCTGGAGGCGGGTGAGACCCCATACAAGATCATCCAAGCGTCGTACTTGTCAATAAAAAACACGAAACTTTTGTCAGCGTGATTCAGAACAGTAGGCCCAGCACAGAACGTGGACAAAATCTCTCTAGTGTTTTGTTTCTGGATTTAGTGGGAGTTAGAGCGAGAGGAAAATATTTTCTTTCTCCCGAAGGAGATTTGTCCACGTCCCGTGCTACGGGGGCAGCTGGTAACAATTTTAAACCTACGCTATGCTACCTAAAACGCATTTTCGCCCATCATCTGATACATCGGACTAGTGGGTAAATAAAACATTAAATTTTTTTGGGTAGTACCTAATAGCAAATCAGTCGGAAAAACTACGTAGGTACTTATTCAGTTGATTTAACCAACAAAACAATTTAGTACAAAGATTTTGATGGTTAGAAAAAGAATTTCGAAAAATTCATTGTTCGAAATCATTTTTCGAAATTCTTTTTCTAACCACCAAAATCTTTGTACTAATTTTTCTAACATTTATATAATGTTAAAATTAAAATCGAATAGTCAACAAAACAATTTGCTTACATTTTGCTCAGAAGAGCTAGTTGACTAGTGACTAGCAGTAATATTATGGCAATGGTTGGCAAGATTTAATAAAAACATTCAGAATTATATCGAAAAATTTCGTGCGACGCGGGTCCCCGAATCACACAATGTAATGTTTTTACTTTTCTAACTTATTCACTCACACTAATTCCAAAGCATTGTTATTTGTTTCAATCAATGCTTTGTGTGGCAAAAGAATAGATTTAATTTTATAGGTATACCCACAGAACAGCAAAAAATATTTGATCCACCTGGCACCTGGTAGCACTGGACGTGGACAAAATCTCCTCGGGGAAAAGAAAATATTAGGTTGGGGAAAAAGTCTTTTCGCATTATAGTATGTATAAACTTGTAATAAAATCTCTTTGGCTATTTTTATTTAAAAAGCTTTGGGCTTTAAATTCATTGTACAAAGAATATTTGTATCTGGCTGGTTTTGGTATCATTGAAAGTTTAAATTTTAAAGAACATAATTCCAAATTCAAATTAGGAAAATGTGTGATTTGTTTTTCGTACCGCCAAGATGAGTGAATCTAATGAAGAAATTCGATACATTTTAAAATTTTACTACAAAAAAGGTAAAAATGCAACGCAAGCCGCGAAAAAAATTTGCAATGTTTATGGACCTAGTGCAGTGTCTGTGAGAGTAGCACAAATTTGGTTTGAGCGTTTTCAATCCGGAAATTTTGATGTCAAAGATGCACGTCGCTCTGGTCGCCCTATTACAGATAAAATGGATGCCATTTTTGAAAAATTGGAGCAAGATCGGCATATCAGTAGTTACGACGTAGCTGAAGAACTGGGAATTGACCACAAAACAGTTTTGGCGCATTTGAAAAAAACTGGGTACACAAAAAAGCTCGACATTTGGGTACCTCACGAGCTCACTGAAAGAAACCTAATGAACCGTGTACTCATTTGTGATTCTTTATTACGACGTAATGAAACCGAACCATTTTTGAAGAAGCTGATAACTGGTGATGAAAAGTGGATCACCTACGACAAGAACGTGCGAAAAAGGTCGTGGTCAAAGGCCGGTCAGGCTTCACAGACTGTGGCGAAACCCGGGTTAACTCGCAACAAGGTGATGCTGTGTGTGTGGTGGGATTGGAAGGGCATTATTCATTATGAGCTGTTACCACCAGGCAGGACCATCGATTCTGAACTCTACTGCGAACAACTGATGAGATTAAAGCAAGAAGTTGAGAGAAAGCGGCCGGAATTAATCAACAGAAGGGGTGTGGTTTTTCATCATGATAACGCTAGACCTCACACATCTTTAGCCACTCAGCAAAAATTAAGAGAGTTTGGCTGGGAGGTGTTAATGCATCCGCCGTATAGTCCTGACCTTGCACCTTCAGATTTCCACCTGTTTCGGTCTCTTCAGAATTCTTTAGGCAGTGTCAGGTTAACATCACGAGAGGACTGCCAAAACCACTTGTCGCGGTATTTTGACCAGAAGTCCCAAAATTTCTATAGCAATGGGATCATGTCCCTACCTACAAGATGGCAAAAAGTTATCGAACAAAATTGTACCTACATACTACAGTTAAATGTAAATAAACTATATTATATAATGTTTTGAATTTTCTTAAAAAATGCGAAGAAACTTTTTCCCCAACCTATTAGTTTCCTCCGCTCCGACTTCCACTAATCCAAATAAAACTCGAGACAAAACACTGTCAAGTGGTGGACAAAATACTGGACTAGTTATTTAATGCTACTACTTTAAAAAAATACATACATATATAAATCACGCCTATATGTGATAGGCAGAGAGTAGGCAGAGGTGAAGAGCACCCACGTTCCGCCAACTATGTCAAGTCCCATGTAATAGGTGGCGAGCCTATTGCCATTTATGGGGCACAAAAGTCGCAGTACATAGCTAGGTGGTATAAGACGCTAACGCTGCTGCCCATTCCTCATCACTGTTTTATCTTTAGTCGCCTTGTACGACACCCACGGGAGAGATTTGGGGAGGTGACAATTGTATTCTACAGTGCCGTCACCACACGGCTATTTCAAAAAATAGTTTAAGTGAAAATCATTTTAAAAAAACAAAAAGGGGGTCGAGCCAACTATTTCGTCATACGCATGCCTCCGGGTGTATATAATGCCGTTAGGGGCCAACTGAGTAGGGTTATTGAATGGTTTGTCTGTTCCAACATGGTGGAAGGTTGGTGAGGTTATGGTTATGCCTACTACGAGAGTAGGTTTGGTACCTCTAATAAGTCGATTTAGACCAGCTCGACTTCACTGACTTCCCCGGCGGGTGCTGACCCCCACATGATATTGAGCAAGTTTATCTATATACCTTAATTTGCTTAGGAAACTTCGTTAGCGCGATTCAGACAAGACAGTTTTCGTTGCAAATTATATTTTAGACATTTCGATTTTTTTCTGAGATCTTTATCCTTTTCTATGTGTATTGAGTTGTAAAAAAATTAACCAGTCAAAAAATTGGACACATACTTAACCCACTTTACAAAAATACCTAAATTACAAAAAGTAAATGTTTTTACATTTTTTTTGAGGAATTGTTTTGCTTGATTTAAAATGTATACTTATTTATTACTATTCTCACTTTATGGAATAGTAATACTTTTCTCTATGTTAAGGAGACTTTTTTCAAGGTCATTATTATTTAACATTTTGTTATTTCTAATGATTATTATGACATTGATAGTTATTAAAAGACATCAACGCGAGCTTATGAGGATTGTGCAGCTGTAAATTTTAGTACAAAAAGAGATAACAGTTTTCACCCCGTAAACATCGTCCAACTTTCATAATTTTTGGATATGTTGTAAATATAATAAAAATTGATGTTCGTAAGTTTTTACTTTTAAGAAATATTGCTTACGATAAAAGTTGTTACCATGGAAATATCTTTATTTTTGACACATAATAAAAGCTTACTCGAGGATTAGACTTTTTTCAATGTAACTTAACTGAATTAATGAAAAATAAAAATTTACAGACTTAGATTAGGATGTACTGAATCTAAAAAAAACAAAATTTTCTCCTTTTGTAAAGTTTTGGGGGAGTGAAAACATCGCTCAAAACAAGGATTCAAAAAGAAGATGTAGGCAAATGTAGGCATCACTCGCGCCCTCTCGCGCCGTGTATCGGCACTTTACATTGATTGTTCATAACAATCATCAATAAAAAAATGTAAATGAATATTTTCGAAGGATTGAAAATTAAATTAGCGGTATTTTTATTTTGGGGGGTTATAATTTTTGTAATGTTGTCAACTGTGGTTGAGGATTCAATTAGTGAAGCTCGATTCCATGTTTGGCCCTTACCGTCACTTACCATCTGGGTGAGAAGAAGACTTCCTGGGGAGAGACTGGCCTAGGGTCAGACCCCAGACTCTCCCCTCCTAAAGGGTTGGAGGGACACCGGAGTGTTTTAGTGGGTATTCCTGACGCCGCCATGCGCTGGGTGAGTCCTATACACATAGTCTACGTCTACATAGTATACGTATAGTCAGTCTCCTAGCTAACGGCTGGTACGTAAATAAATGCATTTCACTCTGATAAAAAAAAGTCTAAAGCCGGGTTATCCGGACGTTACTCATATTGTGTGAAACCCGGCTTTATGAAAGCCAAGAGCTTCCCTTGGCCTACATAAAGCCACACATACATAGGTGTATAAATCACGCCTATATCCCTTAAGCGGTAGGCAGAGGTTCCGATGAAATAGATAGCGAGCATTTGCCATTTATAGGCCTTGAAAGTCGCAGTAAATTGCTAGGTGGTTTATGTAAAAGGAATCCTGTTGGCCATTCCTCATCACTGTCATTTTTTATCGCATTAGTCGCCTTGTACCCACGGCATAGATGGGGTTGGTGACAATAATAATTGTATTCTGTTCTGCCGTCACCACACAGCATTAAATTTCCTTGTTTACCGTAAAAAAATAGGCAAAAGGTGGGGTCGAGTTGACCTTATAGAAAGGTGATACGCCGGTCTCTGAGGTGATGCCCTAGAACGGGCCGCTCGTGGTGTAATTCTTTAAGTCTGCGGTTCTTTCCGGTGTTAAGGCACCGACTACTCTAGTCGAGTTATGCAGCTCGACACACACTGATTTCCCTAGAGACTGCTGACCCCGACCACTGTTTGGAAATTGTTGGATTTGATCGGAGCGGCGACAAAAACCTTGTCATCGCGATTCAGGCACAGCATACATCAGAGGAAACAAATCCAAGCCTGATTTATTTTGTAAGCGTACTTATACTACAGACTCCTGTAGTACACCCTGAAACGACTTCAGTCCTATCTGCAAGACGCAATAGTCTCGCAGGCTGTCTTGATCTTGCTCCAATCTTGCACGGTCAGTCTAGTCTTGCTAAAATGCAAGATAACTCCCAGTGTGTTAATAAGCAGTCCGTGATTTCACATTATTCTGTGGTTTCACATCGAAGACAATTTTCGAAAATATCAACGTCTTAAAAATAAAATGATAAAAAAAATGATTTTGGAAAAATTTGGAAAAAAAATTTATTCGAAAAATTTTCTGTCCTCTTTTTTGTTGTAATAACTTTTCTAACATTTACATACTCAATTAGGAATATTGAAAAAAAAATTATGTTACAAAAAGTTAGTCTCGTATTAGTTCAGTGTTTTAGATTCGCCAATTATATTGAGTTGAGGGTAGTTAATTGCCTTTTCAAAACGCAAACAGAGTATGAATCTACCCACACTATTTTTTTGTTGAACTATTAAATTATTGTTGAAATTTATATTTCATCATAGTGCATCAATACTATTTTAACTTTATTACAAAACAGTATTATATTTTATATTGCAAGAAATTACTTTTGATGAAGCTCTTTTATACCTCCTGTTGACTGTACGAAAAATAACATTGCACTGATATTATCAGTACTACAATAAAGTGGATAATCCTTGCGCGCCAAAAATGGCGGACATTTTTAGTATGTCATGGCTAACGCACTGAGAAGCTGTAGCCCATGGCAAAATGTCAACTGGTTTCTTTGTCGCAGCTTCTACTTCACTTTAGTTTAATAATAAGTTTAATATTAATGAGGTATTCATTTGTGGTCGACTTGAATATGCCCGATTTACCACCTAATCCAAGCCAAATCGCTAATTGGATTAAATGCCAATGCACGAGCACTGCATAGACAAACTGGAACAACTTACAAATTGAACCAATTGTGTTTGCCGCATTGTCAATAAAACGTATTAATTTAAATTTGACCATTATATAAATGTTAGAAAAAATTGTACAAAGAAAATTAATTAGAAAAGTTCAAAAACTTCTTGATACGGGAATCGAACCCGCTTCCTCTGCCTGTTCCTCCTTTAGTGCATAGTGCAGAGGCCGCGGGTTTGATTCCCGCACCAAGACTATAGTTTTCGAACTTTTTCTAACCTAATTGTTCTTTGTAACCTCATCCGGTCGCCTCCGGTTATGTGCGCGATAGTGTCGCACGAAAGTTCGTCCCACGCTGCGCCCGCGCATACCACGCGCCCTCGCCTAGTAGGTTTCTCCGACAAATAAGGAAAGTAATGCTTGTCTTGTGCGCTATGCGGAGCTTCACTTTTTTCTTATCTACAATAGGATGGCTGTTTGACCACAATGTTTTCTGGTATATAACGATATTGATAATGGTTTGGTAAACGATATTGATGGAAATCGATTTGCCGTGTGATGGCGGCAGAGCAGAATACAATTGTCACCACCATCCCCCTGTTGGTGTTGTACAATCAGCATGATAAGTCCATTACCACTTTGGCCCTCTGCCATACCAAAGACAGAGAACGCGCAGTAATAATTGCCACCAATTTGTACAAACAACTATTGTGACAAGGTATTAAAGTGCTAATCTACTGATGCTGACTGTACAAGGCGAATAAGGGTTAAAACCACAGATATATTAAATTGATATATCTGTGGTTAAAACAGTGATGAGGAATGGGCAGCAGCGTTCCTCTTATGCCACCTAGCTATGTACTGCGATTTCCTTGCCCGACAAATGGCAATAAACTCGCCACCTATTACATGGGCCCTATGCTAATTGGCGAAACGCGGGTGTTGATTAACCTCTGCCTACCCCTTCAGTGATATAGGCGTGATTTATACATAAATCAATTAATATGTCATCTGCATTGTCCACAGGTAGCGTAGTCGAGCCACAATGACGACTAAATCCTACAACAAACACAAGGAGTACAAAGAGTACTCCAGCAGCGGCAGCATCCCCTACACAGACGAACAGTTCGGTGAGTATCAAAGCCTAAATGCACTTTGTCATAAAAACTTTAGTACAAAGATATTGGCGGTTAGAAAAGTTAGAGAAAATATGGTCACTGCAATCCCGGCTGGTGCCTATGTCGTGGCCAAATCGTAGAATTGATCACTTTATGATGTGGCCGACCATTTCATGAAATGGTTGCATTTCATGAAATGGCCAGCTAAAACTGACCATATCATGATAATGGCCTGGCCAGATCAATGAATAAACAACGTTTAACGATATGAACAGCTAAACGCACGGCTATTTCATGATATGGCCAAACATTATTGATCATATCGTAAAATAGTTACATTAACCACCGTAAGAGGCGCTTATTTCGATTTGTTTTTGTGATGCATCATGGCGGCGGACAAATTAGCTTATTAAACAAACTATTAGTAATGTTGTAATGAAAGATAAAAGTAAAGTGAAATGTCGTTACTAAGTCAAATCAAATTATTAGAATTTTACGTTTTATGTCACTCAAAAAACGAGCGAAACGTAAAAATACCAAACATTAACTTCATTAATGATATGGATAAAACGTTGATGGACATATCATCATACGTTGTCGTTTCAACGATATGGTCAGTTTTACCTGGCCATTTCATCAAATGCAACCATTTCATGAAATGGTCGGCCACATCATGAAGTGATCAATTCTACGATTTGGCCACGACACCTATACCGCTCGGCCAACCAAGACACTAATTAACTTGACGAAATTCTTCTAACCTTTACACTTCACGTTGTAAGCCAACGGGTACCCTCGCAATGTAGAAATGAATTTCAAACATTCCAAAGCAGATATTTTTACAAATACCGTGCGTTCGGTTAAGCTTTGCCGCTTTGTAATGTCCCGACATTACAAAGCGGCTACGTGAGACAGTGGGTGACAATAAGGCTGGTCTGTATTTCGCGCAAAAAATTAGTCTCGCCATTCAGCGAGGTAATGCAGCCAGCGTTATTGGTACACTTCCTGTCTCAGAAGACCTAGGCGAGGTTTTCTACCTTTAATTTAGCTTTTAGTCCCTTCATAATGTAGTTATTACCTTTACACTTCACGTTGTAAGCCAACTTTAAACAACTTTACTGTAAGGAACTTTTTCCAACCACCAAAATCTTTGCACTTATTTTTCTAACATTTATACCAGGAGACTTTTTGGTCACGTAGAAAATAACAGCTGTTTCATTCATTTGGGTCAAGAAGGTATTATCATTTTGTATGAAACAGCTGATATTTTTGTCGTGAATTTGGAGTTGCTCCCATGGTGAAATTTGTTCAGTTTGATGGTCTGAACGATTCCAAAAATTTTTGAAGTGACCAAAAAGTCTCCTGGTATAATGTTAAAATTAAAATCGAATAGAAGTAAAACTTTAATTTATGTCTATTCTTCGTCATACAGAACCTCAATTAATACCTGAAAACATTTTTCTGCAAAGTGCATTGGTCAACTTATGTGCCGGGTATTGTAAGCTGTAGTAGAAACCACAGGTCACGGCTGCATCTACCAGCGTCATGGGTTATGGCCCAAACTCTCTGTCACAAAGGCCCGTTTTCGTCTCATCAAGGGTTTTATGTTAAAAGACCACCTCCGTGGTCTAGTGGTTTGCCCACTGGAATTAAGGTCCAGAGGTCCCGGGTACGATCCCCAGGAATAGAATAGAATATGTTATTTGCGAAATGCAGGTAAGTTTTACAATGATGGAAGTCGTCGAGTTTGTTAGTACCACTACATTTCTACCATTTTTGTGAAGGTATACAAATGGGGGTACAACTTTGTGTTCGATTTGGTTGGTGGTCTTCTTTTAAGTCCGCTTGGCTAGCTACCAGCTACCACCATCTTATCAAAATCTGTCGCCATAATGATAATGTTACCAGCATGATTGTGTTCCGACAATGTGTGATAGCCAGCCCTTCTGTGGGTAAGGGTTCCAGGTGAAGCTCGATTCCATCTTCGGCCCTTATCGTCACTTACCATCAGGTGAGATGAAGGTCAAAAGCTGTCTAACATAAAAAAGGCTTAACCGACTTCTCTTTCTCTTCCAGACATGCTGAAATCCGAATTAATACCCCGAGGCAGCAAGCTGGAGACTTTCGGCAATGGGGGATTGGGAAACGGTGTCGGTGCCCGGGAGTACCACTACGAATACAAGGAGGAGAAGCATCCTTCGGGGAAGTACGACAGGAAGGACTTGCACACTGTGGAGGTAGGTTGGAACTTCAGCATCAGAAACTAGTTTACAGTAATTTTCAGGAAGGAAGCGTTTTGGCTTAAATCTTAACGCTTTGTAATAAATAAGTACGAAAATTTTAAAGGAACTATATCTTTTGTGAAACGATATAAGAATACTAGAGACTCAAATAAATCAGTATTACTTACGCGACATATCTTCGTCTGTCGCGCTATTTTCTTAGTTAATTTATAATTATACCAACCTAATCTCGTTGGTAGATAAATTATCAAGTTTATCCCCCGGGACCGGTAAAACAAAGAAAAGATATTGAATGAACTGAATATAATAATCTACAACTCGAGTACATGTTGCGATGTGAAGAAAATTAAGGAGAAGGTTTGCACCAAGCACAAAAAATATTAGGGCTATGTGGAATAATGGTGGTCTCTATATTCTTCCATCCAGAGAAGGCAGGTCTGTGCCCAAGCGGTGGGGACAAAAAGGTGATAGGCAGATAGGTATGAAAGATGATAAATGGCGCGGTGTGGTGTGGTGTAAATTATGATGATGTAAAGTAACTAGCAACCACGTGTCCCTTTCAGGAATACACAATCCCACCAAAAACTGTACCGAAGGCTTCGGAAAGCAGCAGCTACTACTTCCAGCGCGAGGAGCGGGAGCTGCCCGCCATCACCACTGGCACCCGCACCTACAACTACGAGACATCCAGTAGCTCTATTCCAGGTGAGGCAGCCTCTCCAGCACCTTTATGGTCCGACAACTTCGTGAGCGACCTTCCTGCGGTATGAGACGGTGGCGGGGACGGGGCGCGAGTTTGCCCTCCTCCCCGCATCGCCCGCCCCCGCTGGCATCCGTCCCCGCCACCGTCTCTCATACCACAGGAGGGTCGCGCACGAAGTTGTCGGACTATAGTTCTCATCATCATCTTCAACAACAGCTCTATAATGTCCCCACTGCTGGGGCACGGGCCTTCCCTATGGATGGAAAAATATAGGGAGATTGGGCCATAACCCACCACGCTGGCCAAGTGAGAGTTGGTGGGTATTAACGACTGCAGATGCAGCCGGGACCAACGGCTTAACGTGCCATCCGAAGCACGGAGGAACGCGAGATAATATTTTTTTGGCCTTGGCTAACAATGCTTAGTTAACGCAATTGCAAGCCAAGCGCATTATGCCACTGCGTTAGCGAGCTCCTCTATTTCAGGCTAAGGAATATTCTCCATAATTCTTTGACGATCGATAGCTTGACATGGAATTCGGGGTACATGGTTTTTTCGTTATTACGAGTATGTTATAGAAACGCCGTGTGGTTACGGCAAAGCAGAATACCATTGTCTCATCTAAAGCAGAATCTCTTGTGGGTGGGTGTCGTACAAGGCGACTAAGGCTAAAGACAGCGTTCCTCTTATGCCACCTGGCAATGTAGTGCGTTTTCCGTACCCGTCAGATGGCTCGCAACTTATTGAGACATGGGACCTAACCTGGACGTAAAGACGATGATAGGTGTTAGTGTAAAATAAAATCACTGGTGACTGTTTCCATGCTTAAATAAACTGCTAAAATATTAACGCGTAGATGAATGAAACACGTCGAAATTTTTCCTTCACTATCTGACTCTGTATTATGTAAGCCAATTTCAGTGGCTTTGGTCAACCCGTCACTGTCACACTTTGCTATTATTCTCAATGAGTGAGAGAGACGGGTAGACCAAAGCAACTAAAATCGGCTTACATAATATGGAGTCGGTTTCGCAATCTCCACATTCACTTTCTTTTCAGGTAACGCGAAGGTGAAGAGCTCTAAAGTTACCAAGGAACTGTCCCACAATGTGGACGAATTGGATTCTTTGCTCGATGACTTGCAGAAGGACCAAGAAAGGCAGCTGTACAAGAGTACGTATTTTATTGACACATTCAATGCTAGTTACGCAATATTGCGTAGGCAGTGGCTGTGGCGCCATGCAATATTGCGTCACAGGCACACAACGTGGGTATAGGAAAATAAACTTGAAAGTAGAAATGCAGTAGAAATGAAAGCGTTGAGGATTAAAGCTGGTGTAAGGTTAAACGATCGATTAAACAATGTCTTAAAAAAAGGAGGGCTTGAGTGAAGACTTAATGACAATTGAAAAATGCTCGCATGATTTTAGGGTCAAGTAAAAAGAATGAGTGAAAGTAGAATGACAAAAAGAAGTGAATGGAGAAATGGGAAGAGACAGCCTCAGCGGCATTTATAATGAAATTTAAGGTTTACTAAAAAAGGACCAGGGGACCGATTGAAAAGATATGCTACTGTGGGAGAAAGGCGTGATGGATGTATGTAATATGCCCCTGATTCTCTCTCTTTCAACTGAATAAGTAGCATTAAATATGAGTTTTAATATTTTATTATCATTTTTTCAGGCGGTTACACTTCCGACACAGCTGAGAGCACTTCTTTCGACTACAAGAGAGGGTAAGTTAAGTCGTCGTTATTACAGCGAGGAGTAGGTAATGGGCAGCAGCGTTTCTCTAATACCACCTGGTAGCTAAATATACGTACAGCGATTTTAGTGCCCAATGTAATGGTATTTGCGTGTGGTGACGGCAGAATAGAATACAATTGCACACCACCATGTCTCTCCCGTGGGTGTCGTACAAGGCGACTAAGGATAAATCAGCGATGAGGAATGGGCAGCAGCGTTCCTCTTATACCACGTAGCAACAGTACTGCGACTTTTGTGCACATTAAATGGCAATAGGCTAGCCACCTATTACATGGGACCTACCATAGTTGGCGAAATGTGGGTGCTAGTTCACCTCTGCCAACCCCTTCGGGGATATAGGCGTGATTTATGTATGTATGTATGAATGTATGTGTAATGGTATTTGAGGCTAGAGAATAAGACCATAAGTTAGAAAATTAACTAACGTCCTGGTTGGCCCAGTGGTATAGGCATCTGTCCCGACTGCAAAGGACGCAGGTTCGATTCCCGTGTGAGGACAGATAATATTTCGATATTTTCCTGACTTTATTTTCTTTGTCATACTATTTCTAACAATTCCATAAGGTTCACATTGAAATACATATTAATCACGCCTATATTCCCGAAGGCAGAGGTAACTAATAAATAATAATAATAAATATTTTTACACTCACACCTATCATCTAGCCCAAAGTAAGTAGCCTAAGCACTTGTGTTATGGATACTAGATGACGGACATATTTTTAATATAATTATGTATATAAATGTTGGAAATATACTACATAAACATATACACAACCATGACTCGGAAACAAACATCTGTGGTCACCACAAAGTTTGCCCCTACCAGGATTCGAACCCGGGACCTCTTGGCCAATACCCAGCGATCTGAGCATTCGACCAAGGCGGCCGTCAGACGTCAACTAGCACCCACGTTTCGCCAACTATGTAAGGTCCCATGTAATAGGTGGCGAGACTATTGCCATTTATCGCACAAAAAAGACGCAGTACATTGCTAGCTGGTCTAAGAGGAACGGTGCTGCCCTTTCCTCATCACTGTTTTATCCTTAGTCGCCTTGTGCGACACCCTCGGGATAAATTTGGGGTGGTGCCAATTGTATTCTACTCTGCCGTCACCACGCGGCGTATATATTTCTTTTACTTGATTGTTTATCATCTAGCCCTAGGTAAGTAGCATTAGCACTTGTATTATGGGGACTAGATGACGGATGTGTTCTGACTACATTTCTTTCACCTTTATACCATGCTTTTACGCAAAAAAAGATTATAATTATTATTTATTGGTTCCCCGCACTTTGCAGCACCCCGGCGAAGGCGCCCTCCAGCGGCTACTCCACCCTGAAGCGCGAGGAGGTGGTGGAGAGCTCCTCGTGGGGCTCCAGCCCGCCGCCCGCGCCCGTCGCCAGGACCGCGGAGGTGCGCCAGGAGCTCTACAGGGAGGAGACCACAGGTCAGCTGGGCGTGATGACTCATTTTGAAGTTTGCAGTTTGCACCACAGTGTATTTACGTACCTACCTACTTTACTTCGAATAAATCATATTTTTTTTAAATTTTAAGTCTATCTTATTAGAAAAACATGTTTTGGATAATGCTAATTATTTCAAAGAGAACGACAATTGCTGATGGCGTATCTTCGGATGAGTCAAATCGACATGGGTGCATTTCAAAGGTTCTTAGCTGACCGAACATCTAATGAAGCTCAACTAATCAACAATATGATACGTCATCAATAATTGTCTTTTTGTAGTTATAATTGTATTTTTTAACACGTTAGGGCACTATGGGACTGACAGCAGAAAGCAAAAGTCCCTTAAATTTAGGGCCTAAATAAATAAAGATTAAAAAAAAAACTCAAAACATCTATGGCGTCTCTGTGACGTCACTAATCACTATAGCGTAAATCATTTTACATGACTGGGGACCTTACATTTTTTTTAAAACTAGATAGGGAAGCTCTTGACCTTCATCTCACCTCATGGTACGTAACGATAAGGGCCTGAGAGGGAATTGAGCTTCACCTAGAACCCTCAACCACAGAGGGGCTGGCTATCTTATCACAATTGTCGGAACACAATAATGCTGTTAACATTATTATTATGGTGACATATTTTGATAAAAGGAGGATGCCGTTTTTTCCCTTTTTCGGTTTAATCTAATTACGACGTGTGGAGACGGCAGAGTAGAATACAATTGTCACCAGCCAAATCTCTCCCGTAGGTGTCGTACAAGGCGATTAAGGATTAATCAGTGATGAGGAATGGGCAGCAGCGTTCCTCTTATATCACCAGCAATAGAACTGCGACTTTTGTGCCCGATAAATGGCAATAGGCTCGCCACCTATTACATGGGACCTAACATAATTGGCGAAACGTAGGTGCTAGTTCACCTCTGCCTACCCCTTCGGGGATATGGGCGTGATTTATATATGTATGAATGTAATCACGCAATATTTCATTAGAGTCCCGCGTGGTGCCGCCACCGGCGCCGGCGCCTGCGCCCGCGCAACTTTCGTGCACGCACTGCCACCATACGGGCACGGTGAGTGACTACTGACTACCCTACTCAAATTTAATACACATGCATCTAAATTACAGTGTAAGGATGGTTAATACCCTAGGCTGTAAACTTAAGCCAAAACCTTGAGCAGTATGGATTGGAATGTTCTCACTTTTTATGTTTGCGAGTGTGTGTTTGCGTGAGTATGTTTGTGCGTGAGTGTGTATTTTGCTTTTATGTATGTGGGCGTTTGTGTGTGTGTTTGTGTATGTGTGTGTGTGTGTTTGTGTGTGTATATGTGGATTTATGTATGTGGGTTTGCGAGTATATGTGAATCTTAATAGTGTGTGTGTTAGTATATGCGTGAGAGTGAGTGCGTCTACTACGTGTGTTAGCGTGAGTGTAAGTATCTGTATTGTGATAATCAATGTTTAAAAAAACATACAAATTTGACCCCCCAGCTGAGCCGCTCCAGCACGCCCATGAACAAGGTGACCACCACGGTGAAGACGTACACGTACGAGGTGCCCGCGGGCCAGGACCCCGCCTCGGTGCCGCTGCCGCCCGTCGCCGACCACCACCACTCCTACGTCACCAGCTCCGAGGAGTTGCGAGCGTGAGTCACCGACTGTTTCTCATCATCACCAGCCCTTTAATGTCCCTACTGTTGGGGCACGGGCCTTCCCTATACATGGAATAATATAGAGAGATGGGGCCACCACCCTAATGTTAGAAAAAATATAACAATAAAAAGAAAGTGGGCTAAGTGACCCCTTAAAACCCTTGGGAGCCTACCTACTTGACCATTTCCCGTGGACCCCCCACGGGATGCTCGACGGGGTCCACGTTTTTTTTTATATTCTCCATCTCCTCGACGTTTGCGTGACTAAAAAAATTGGGGGTTCACGATTTGCAAGCTGGAGGATCCATTACCGGTTTCGATAGTGAAGACCTAAAACGTTGGCTTGAATTCCCTTTCAATGTAGGCAGATAATATTTTAAGAAGCTCAGCGATTCTTACTTGTAACAACTTGCAATGTCTACGAGTTTTGGGAATATGGTAGAAATGTAAAACTGCATGAGGGTCCACCTTAACCAGCAAAATTTTGATGGTCTATGAGGGAAAAAAAGTTTGGGAACCTCTGCCTTAAATTAATATTTCTATGTCACACCTGACCATAAAGTGGACTTTTCCGCCCGCTACGCGTACAGGAAATCCCACTTCATGGTTAGGGTGACATAAAACTATGATCTTACCTCGGCCCATAAAAAACAAAAGCCTCGCCCGGCTAGCATGACCACCCAAACACGATATAGCAATTTATCGCGTTGATCTTACAAAAATCATTGAATTTTCGACAGTTCAAAGCGATAAATGGCTAAATCTTTATGATATAGCCCTTGAGGCTTATTCAATTTAGGCTTATTGAAGTGTTTTTTTTTTCTATTTTATTTATAGGACTTTTATCCATTCGATATGACAGTCCTATCGAAACTTATCTACTAATTTACACACTATAATTGAAACTATACGCTGCCAGAAGGGTCGCGGAGGTTACAAAGCATGATATAAAACATTCTAGCTTCAGCAGACATTGGCTGAGCCAGAATGCTTCGGACAACACCAACGTCATTTAAGTTAACATTATACTTTGAACAAGCGCCATTCTTTCTCTTCGTTACCGGACACACTCCATCAGCAGGTGTCGAACATCTTCTATGACACCACAGTTTTCACAATTTGGTGAATCTATTAAGTTCATGAGGTATTTAAGCCTGTTTGATGGATAGTGTCCGGAGCCAAGTCTGCTCGTTATTACAATATACTGTCTATCGAATCTAAAATTATAGAACCAAGGTAATTGAAGAGGCTGCCCCTGTATGGTTTTGTACCAAATTCCCTTTTCTTTAGATCGCTCGTCAAAATATTCTTTCCAATTTATGTAGCAAATATTTTTGTACTGCACTATAATTTCCGAATAAAAAGGTTTGATCATCGTCGTCTGTCCTTCAGTTACAGCTCGTTTTGCTAAACGATCGGCCTCTTTTCATTACCGCTTATACCTTTGTGTGAAGGGATCCATTGTTATCGTAGACTTATTTTACTTATGTTTAATTGGTTAATATTTTCCAATATTTCATACGCGACAGATGTGCCTCTATTTCCAGAGGCGCATCGGCCTATGTGCTGAATTTTTCCGTCGTCATGCTAGCCGGCCTGAACTCAAGTATTTATTGCGATAAATATGCGAGATATTCTTTCGCCCTTGGTAATATTTAAATCTACCCGCAGATCCAATACTACCAACACCCTTAAGCCGTCGCCCTCCCCCTCCTTGGGTTGCCAGTACTGCTCGCACTGCACGCGCCGGGTCACTGACCGCGTCGCCGACCGGGTCACTGACCGCAGCGAGCGCGTGGTCTACACCACTCCCGCCAATGACGTCACCACACTGCCTGACCACAATGGACACGGCCCCCATGTGAGTATGCATTAAATAAATATAATATAATTGTAGTGACCATAAAGTGGACTTTAAATGAAATCCCACTTCCTGGGGGCCTACCGCCAACTCGAATGCTGATGATAGCTATATTGTAATGCACTGCTTACGGCTATAGCAGCCATCCTGAATGTTTAGGCGGCACGGATTTTGTGCCAAATTCATACAATATCATTCGGTGATCATTCGTTCAAAGCTAATAGTTTGGTACATTTGGTGCGTAATGACAGCATGACGTCATAAACTATAGCTTTTGCTTTAGCAATCGAGTTAGGCGGTAGGCCCCAGGTCAGGATGTGACTTACAATTATTAAATTACCTATGGCGATAAAAATAACCCTCATACCGCATTATTTAACGCCGTCGTCTTCGGCTCGGTGCATGGTCAAAACTTGCGATCTGAGACATTCTTTGTTGTATCATACATACATACATAAATCACGCCTATATCCCTGAAGGGGTAGGCAGACGTGTATCAACACCAACGTTTAGGTTTCATGGTGGCGTGCCATTGCCATCTATCGGGCACATAAATCGCAGTATATTGCTAGGTGGTATAAGAGGAATGCTGCTGCCCATTTCACCGCTGTCTTTACCCTTAGTCGCCTTGTACGACATCCTCGGGAGAGATGGGGGATTTGTGACACTGGTGACAATTGTATGCTGTGCACTATTCTAATTGGACTTCAGGTTCACTACTGTATTTTGTGATGTTTTATAAGCGAACGATGTAATCTGTGGTCTGTAAATGTGCCTATCAATAAAATGATATAAGACAAATTGAACTGCCGAAAATTTCGCCGCGTGGTGACGGCAGAGTACAATACAATTGTCACCACCCCAAATCTTTCCCGTGGGTGTCGTACAAGGCGACTAAGGATAAATCTGAATATGATCAAGAATGGGCAGCAGCGTTCCTCTTTTACCACCTAGGTTAGCAATGTACTGCGACTTGTGTGCCCGATAAATGGCAATAGGCTTGCCACCTATTGCATGACTTGACATATTTGGTGAAACGTGGGTGCTAGTTCACCTCTGCCTACCCCTTCGGGGATATAGGCGTGATTTATGTATGTATGTATGTAGAAATTGAACCGTGCGATCGACAGGGTCCATCCTCGTACAAGTACACGGAGACGTCGTACTCCGCCCACAACACCACGGAGCGTTTCCCGTCGCCGCGGCCGGCGCCGGTGGCCACGCACCTGCACCCGGCGCCGGCGCCGGCGCCGTTCCCGCGCCCCACCACGCCCTCGCCCGGCACGCAGCAGCCGCCCAAGAGGCTGGACGACCTCATGGCGGACTTCCCCGAAGCGGTAAGCGAAATATACTAAACTACCTCCCTATACCCTTTTTTTTTAACGAATTGCACTGCCTTTACGCACCATATCGGCCGCTAGCTAGGCGGCTGACGTGTGTGGGACTCGCCCGAATCCTCCCTATACCCTACCCCGACCATAGGGAAACCCATACCCCTTGGGGGATACCTGCTATGGTAAAATAGAACGAGGGAGTGCTTGATTGCAAAAAAAAACTAGTCCTACCACGAACTTTTGATCGTAATCGTATCGAGAAAGCCAGTCTATTATTTTTTTTTTTTTGCATTTGAACATTAATTGTATAAATGTGACAAAAATTATTGCAAAGTAAAATGTGGTTAGAAAAAGTTTGATTTTTTTTGACTTGATGCGGAAATTGAATCCGCTGCCGCTATACCAATAATGTCTTGGTTGGTTAGCCAATTTTTAAAAAGCGGCTTTATTTTTTTAAGAGTAAACATTAATTTATGTTTTATTTTGTTTCAACATGTTTTATATATTTAAACTTTATTGTACACAAAAGTTACAAATGGCGGACTTAATGCTATAAGGCATTCTCTACCCTACCAGTCAACCGGTGTTATGAAGAGTAATATGTTGGTTTTTTTTAAAAGCAGCTCATAGTATTATGCTGTAGAATATTAAAATACTGACATAAATCTTACAATAAGGAAATAAATATTATAATAACTTAATTCCAAACGGTAACATCAGCGTAGTTGCATCATTGATACTGCTATAGACAATGAATAAATGACCGAATGAAAGTTTATTATTTAAAATTAAATGTAGAAAATATTTACTGAACAGTCAAAAAACCGATTAAGTAATCATAGTAAAAAGAATGTAACATTGTTATATATTATATAATTATGTATATATGTATATTTGGTTTATATTGTATAGTATATCTAAATAGTTAAACGATGTCTGCCTCGTATTTAAAAATATTTATGTATTTGTTTAATAATGTTAAAAATTCCTGTGCAGAGAAGAAGCAGTATTGTTTGCGCATTGTCTAACGCTATTTTGTATTAAGGAATAAGTACCTAGTAAAATAAGTAATTATGGTATCCGCAGAATACAAGCGTCGAAGCACTATGTGCCTCGGCATAAGCTGAGCGGGGACCTATTGGGCCTAAATATATTTAAATTTGTGTTTATTATTGTTAATTTCTTATTTGCCAAATAAACTTTATTTCATTCATTCATTCATTCATTCAAAAAAGAAATAAAAAACAAAAAACTAAATATTATCAGGCCGCCTAAACAATGGACGTTATGAAACTGAGTGCAGAGCTGAGTGCCAAGATTTCTTTTCCCCTTCCAGAGGTTCCCAACCCAGGAAGGCGCCTACCGCCGCAAGGTGGAAGTGACCCACGAGAACATGTCCTCGCAACAAGGCCGCGACCACCGCGACGGGGCAACCACCCCCAAACCGGCCACCCCCGTCTCCAAGAACGTGGCTGGCCCCGCGGTGTACTACCCTCCTGGGCACACGCCCTTCGCGAAGAAGCCCGAAGCACAGGTGGCCGGGTACCAGCAGTCCAGCGTAAGTTGTTATCTGGGTGTAGAAAGGGAGCCTTGTCAGCCGTGTGGTGACGGCAGAGTAGAATACAATTGTCACCACCCCAAATCTCTCCCGTGGGTGTCGTACAAGGCGACTAAGGATAAATCAGTGATGAGGAATGGGCAGCAGCGTTCCTCTTATACCACCTTGCAATGTACTGCGACTTTTGTGCCCGATAAATGGCAATAGGCTCGCCACCTATTACATGGGACCTAGCATAATTGGCGAGACATGGGTGCTAGTTCACCTCTGCCTACCCCTTCGGGGATATAGGCGTGATTTATGTATATATGTAGAAAGGCCGTAGGCCGTTAATTGTTTCCTTTTGTCCCCTTTTCCCTATATCCTTCCATAAACAGGTAAGGCCCCAGCAGTGGTTGAATGTCTAATTAATAAAACGTCGTGTCAGTGTTTGTCAAAAAAACTCCTTCAAAACGGCTTGACCAATTGTTATGCTCGCATAGTATAGTCAAAGTAATCACTTGAGTAAAAGTCGTAATAAAAGTCGTAGTAAAAGTTACTTAAATTGTCATTTTTATAAACAATGTTTTTACTTTAGACAGTTCTTACTACATCGAAAATTCTTGCTTATTATTTAAAAAGTAACGACTTTTCAAGTAATTACTTTAGATAAACTGGGAACAGGGTTGGAAGGCGATGATATGTTCTAGTATACATCTAAGATTTTACGCTGTGATAGAAGTCATAGAAGTACACTAATGTTGAGAATATGAAAAGCTTTTTATGATAATAGTATATATACGTGTTAACCACGTGCCGTGTGGTGACGGCAGAGTAGAATACCATTGTCACCTCCCCAAATCTCTCCCGTGGGTGTCGTACAAGGCGACTAAGGATAAATTAGCGATGAGGAATGGGCAGCAGCGTTCCTCTTATACCACCTAGCAATAGCAATGTACTGCGAGTTTTGTGCCCGATAAATGGCAACAGGCTCGCCACCTATTACATGGGACCTAACATAATTGGCGAAACGTGGGTGCTAGTTCACCTCTGCCTACCCCTTCGGGGATATAGGCGTGATTTATGTATGGATGTATGTATGTTACCCAGGTCGTTCAGTGTAGGTACCTATTTCCTTTCACAGGTGGGCTGGAAGAGATTTATTACTCTTGTATAATATGCAATTTTTCTGGTTTTATAAATAATAAATGTTGTCGATTCGCAGGCTATGCAACAAGGCGGCGGCGCGTACGCATCAGGGCGCGGCATGTACGAGTATGAGGCCGGCTCACGCAGTAAGGAGAAGCACTCCGAACGAAAGACCGCTGTTCCCCTCTGCCTGCCGCTATGCTGCGCTATGCCCTGCGTCATTATGTAAGGGACTCTCACGGCTATCGGCTAAGCTTAGGGCAAGGAAGCCAAAACCGGGTGTGTGCAACATAAATAATCTTTATAAACATGTAATTTTTACTTTATGGCAACATTGTCTTGTCGCTCTCTTCCCGCTGATGCCGATCCGGCTCGAAGGACCAAAATGTGGGGATGCCGTGTTGACTGTATAATTGTAGGGCTGAATGGTACGCAGTGAAACACTTCGTTGATACAGGCACGGTTTATTATGTTTGCACTTAAATTAACTTAAATATTAATTAATGCGTGGCACAGTTATTGGTACGTGCGTTCAGGTTGGCACCAGCGAGAAGAGAGCGACAATGTTGCCATAAACTAAAAATTGCATTTTTCTAAAGATAATAATATATGTTGCCAACAGCGGGCATTTTATTAAGTCACGTTGTGGCATTTTAAGGATTTTAAATAAGACCTACATTACAGCCGATAGCTAAGAAACAACGAAAATAATGTATACTCTAGATTTAAGCTTCCGAAAACGATGTCTCTAAATAAGGTCCGAATATTTCAACATGAGTCTCAATAATTCTGTCCGGTATAGTATGTGTGGACTTGCAGAAAAGTAGTTTTCATTTTCTCGATTATGAATAATTGAAAGAGAATGCAAAATTTATAGGTACTACAAAATCTTTAAATAAATATATTATACAGTATTTCACTGTAACAAGTAAATAACCACAGTTTGTTTTTATAATAAAACATATTGAAATGTTATAATTATCTAAAATTAATTACTTACATAACTTGCAAGATTCTATGTTTAATCAGTTTATAAGAGAATATAATATTTATAAATGTCAATGTTTTTACAAGATATCTAATTAAATTTAAATAACTTTGTCAATGAAAGAAACTAAACCAAGTGCCATTATTGATATTGTAATGTGTAAGTGACGGACATTGCCTTTGTATAATAGTTATTTTTATTAATAAAAAAAATATTAACTAAGATACCGATTATTATTTGTTTTTCCTTTGATTATTTTTATTTACAACCCGCCGATAAAAATACCACTAACTTGTGGAGTACCTACCTAACTATAGGTCATTGCAAATAAAATAACGATGAACACAGTACACATAAAAGGTAAGATCAAGGTGGGAAAAATGAAACATGACATCGTAATAAAAACACATATATTTTTGCTTTTTACCAAAATTTGGATCAAGTCAAGGCAGTCTGCGGGTTACATACCGTCACTCTAGGACTACAAGCTCCGCGCCCGGGTCGCTTTACACATAAGGCATTTCGGTTGCCGCCACTCGCTCAGTGGATCTGTCTTTGACAAGAGAGCTTACATACAAAGGATAATGGTCAATAATTATAACAGTTCTATTACAAGTGTGCATTTATAAATCGCCTGATCAATATAATTATATACCTCTTTGGTCCTGACGCTCACTCCTGGCAAGTATGCTCGTCAAAGTCAATTCTGTCGAATCTTAAGAGGGGAATTCACTACACGGACATGCCCGCGGGCATGCCTGCAGACATGCCCGCCGGACATCGCTTCTATTAGGTAATAGGTCTGAGCGATGTTTGCTAGTGTAGGACCGTCACAGTCAGTCTGGCCTATACAAACGCGGTCCGCGCGGGCATGTCTAGCCGGCATGTCCGTGTAGTGAATTCCCCGCTTTAATGTCATTCCAAGTACAGTTGGGCTCGCAAATGGATTGCACATTAGTTAGTAGCATGTCACAGTAAATATTTATACAAATTTTGCTGCAAAAGCGCTGTATTTGGTATGATAAATTAAATTACTAATGTTAATTGAGGTTGATCGTATTATAGATTCAGATGAGTTTAAAAAAGATATAAATTAGCTAAGATAAATATTAACTGATATTTAACCATTAGTAACAAATGGTTGAGTCGCCAGTTTTTTGATGCATAGTTAACCAATTATTACTAATGGATACATATCAGACCATTAGTAACAATTTGTTGAGTAACTATGCATCAAAAAACCGGCCCTATATGACAATAATTCAGATCTGACAGCAGTGACTTCGATCAAGCACATCACCCAGAAGTTACCAATATTTAACAGACGTGGAAATGTGTCAACAATAAAGCCAACCGTAGTACAGGCAACATACACGTCGGTAGTATCCAAAATTTTGTCAAACGTAATCACATTAGCTAGGGCGTAAAGTTCAAAATCGATTAATTCTCACATCCCGTGGTAACTGATAAATCTTGTGACGGGCAGTTGACTGTACAACGTTATAGTCCATTTTAACCAGAAATGCTCAAAATGTAAACAAAATTTTATTTGAATAAGTGTTTTTTTTTTTTTTTGTAATTATCTATTTAGTATCAGTAAATAAGGCTTGTTTCTTTGTTGGCACACAAAGAAGACGTGTCTAATTACACAAATCGGTTTACTATCTACACTGGATCGCTTACATGTTGATCATTACTATTAAAAACGGACCTCACACATAATTCATAATATCACAAAATTGGAAATAAAAAAAAAAGAGTTAATTTTATAAATATCTAACTACACGACTATCGAGACTTTTTTGTTGGTTATTTTAACACTACCACAACATTATTATTGGTTATTTCAGCATCAATGCTATACAACGGAGTGTGTGGATTAGAAAATAGAACTTTTTTATTGCTTATTTACAACACGTTAGTTCATCTCTGCCTACCCCTTCGGGGATATAGGCGTGATTTATGTATGTATGTATTTATTTACAACAAAACATGTAACATTTTTTTATGTCCAGACAACCCCAAGTGAAGTATTTACAAAATGTAAAATAATACCACTGTTTTTGCACTTTATGTCAAACTTGTTAAATTGAAGTTCGATAGTGATTCTGGCGTGCTCTTTTAGAAGAGGAAACAAAATATGGTAATTAGTTAGGATCAAATAATACAACATCGAAATATCTTTATGGCTTTGTGAAGTCTCCAAAAAAAACCTAAATATCTCTCTCAGTGATCTGCATGGAAATTAATGACAATAAATAAAAGAAAACAAATTAGTTATTTCCTAACTGACAGCTTTGAAAGGTCCCAAACCCACATTGCTAATCACTTCTCGTTTTATACACTTTAATAATAATATTGCCACATGACATTGCTCAATTAATCACAACAGTCTTCCAAAAATATTCCATTTAATATTTCTTTAAACCGCAAAAATTTGATGTTGCCAGTGCCAGTGAGAATAATACACTAAATGCCATTCAAAGAAAAATAGGATATAAATTTCCAAAAAAAAAAAAACTAATCGGTATAGAATTTTTCAAAATATTACTGATCAATTTTTTCATTGTCATTGGTATCCATTAAAACAATTTCGGTAAAAAAATATTTAAACTCAAATGCACCTTTGGTGCGAATTTATAATCGGAATTTCAGAGCAAAATATCTTAACACCTGTCAACCCCACCAGTCTAGAACAAAAAAAATCACACTAACAAATCTTTAACCGCCAAACTACAGACAACTTCCAATTCTTAACACAAACAAAAATATAAACATCCCTAACATTTACAACACAATAACTTGCTATACAATACATTTTGAGAATCATCGGCGACTGTACAGTATGTCTGTTCAGAGTGAGATAGCTAAATCAATTCAATTTATAGAAAAATCTGATAACAATTTGTATAACCTATTAATGTTTTTCACTTCTGTTCCACTCGGGGCTAGAACAACTTCAATGTATGAATTAAAGCAAATGCTCAATATCTTTGAAGTAGAAGGTATGAACATGCTTTTTCGAATTTACTGCACACTCATAGTAATAACAATTTTAACAAAAACATGGGCTTGTAAATATAGTTAGGTCCAAAAACATTTGTCACAAATAGCAACCCCACTTTATATACAGCAAACACCACATATCTCCTTCAGACAGACAAAACAAAACGACCAACAAATGAATTATAATGTGACAGAATATAGATATTATCCAAACTATCCAACTTTATTTTGGCATTTACCTTCACTAACCTCGAATTTTTTGAGTGAGCGATGTCATGGCTAAAAATATTTATACAATTTCCATTTTGTCTCCTACTCATGAAAACATTAAAATTTTTACAATATCGATTTGTGATATATACCGCAAAAATAAATTAAATTCATCCTATTATTATTGGAACAGCTTTGTAGTTTTACAACTGATATCAGACTTTCAATGTTATTAATACTAGCTACTTTTAATATTAATATTTCTATTTAATTAACGATCAATGAATATTCCACACAGCATAGAGAATTCAGAACAAAATGAATTAACTTCAGCTACCACACTCAATACAAACAGTTACAAACACTAATTACACTTAGGATCGTTAAAGTTGACTTTTTTCAAAATTTACATGATTTTTTTTTACAATTTCTCTTTGGATATGTATTAAAATTTACTTTTCTTAATTGTGCTTACATAGTATAATGATATACATAGTTCACTTATATAAACGCTGCCGTCTTGAGTGAAACAGACATGTTTGCATTTTTTACCTGGAAATAACCACACTATACTTCTAATATAGACGCTGTGTACAGCCAAAAAAGTACAAATACGTCATTTTGACGGCAGCAGTGTTCACAACTAACCTATTTGGTTCTTGTATTCATGAAAACAATTACACATCTTCAACAGCGGTATGTATATAATGTGTAAGGCGAAGCGTGCCGCACCTATTTATTGGTATCAAAACTACTCTGTGCGAGCGAGAGGCACGCCTGACCGCAAATCAGATATGGCGATACATTTGATAAGTTTAGTTTTCGACTTACATTTAGTGGATACTATTTTACATTAAGGTACGCTTTTAATTGGACTTTTTATTATAAATCGTGGCACTTTCAGACAGATCCACCGGCCTAAGGCTCGTGGGGCCGTGCTGTCACAATCAACAGTCAATCGATCAACAAAAACAATTTTCAACATTCGCTATACATACAACACTGGCCCCCTGGCATTGCTCACTGCTATGTAGATATGACTTTTTGAGCAATATGTTATGGAATTTTCAACGTTCATTGGCAACTCACAAAATAAAAAAGGATTCCTTATTTTTATAAGGTGATACTTTGCTTATAAATCACGCGATTTCAAGCGTTTGGCAATGAACGCGTAAAAACAGAAAAAAAATCTCATGCAAAAATTTACTGAACAAAGGATGAAAGGGATTTTAATATAGAAATGACTGTTTGGTAAATATGTACACGTGTGTATGATAGGTATTTCTAGCTGAGACAACGTCACATAGTGACAGACAACAGTTCAAATGAACACATAGATCTATGCATCCATATATTCTAGCTTCAAAACTTTACTGGCATCGGAAATGTCCTAACATTGATCATTCATTATGGACGTTTCCGAATATTTAGAAATCTGCCACTGATGATTCGACGCGCACAATACCTACTCGTTACAAAGTGTACACGCACTTGTAATTAAATATACACAGGAAAACATTACTTAACAACACTAGAATTTGGCACAAAAGTGGGAAAACAATCCCTCTAATATAGAAACAATAAAAGGTTTATTTATGTATTTATACAACAAGGAAAATAATCAAAAGAATCATAGAGATGGTTTTCTATTAAAAATTTTGGAAAAATTTAGATTTTTTTCTAGAGCCTTTGCTATGCGAAGAAGAGATTCAACTAAAGCAGTATCTGTGTCGAATTATTATTATATAATAAATAACATAACACTAAACAAAAAGTAGTCAGGAAAACAACGAAACTCCAATAGAAACTTAAAAATAGAAATAATATATTATAATTTGGGTGTTTCCAAAGTCACATTCGAGCGCTTCAGAAATACAAGGGACGTCATAAGCAACATAGCAGTCAGCCAAGTTGAACACTCGTAACCCTACGCGCCGTCCAAAGGACAAACACGCTTCCACAATATGTGATGCTATTGACGACACATTTCAACGGAGCATTATCCCACATCTGCAAGAG
>OZ008363.1:8086612-8163264 GCA_963931975.1 Cataclysta lemnata
GCCCCTGTCAGACATATATAACGTGAGCCTGCGCTGCTGGTTACAACACTATTCATCACCAACTATTTCTTTTTATACAGAGTGGAAAATAAAGTGAACCCTATAGCTCGATTTACTGAAAGGAAACATTTCTTTTAGATTTAACTGCATTGACATAACTCTCAAAAAGCTTACCCGAACCGGGAATAGAACTCAAAAACATTAAAAAAATTACCCTCGCCATTTTATTTTACTAACCGATGCAGTCTATAACAATAATTTTCCTCTAAAAAACATCAAAGTCTTAAAAATAATATACTTTCCAACTAAAAAAAAGAAGTATTAAAATCGGTCCATAAACGACGGAGTTATGCGTGGTCTAACATTAAAAAAAACATACGGGTACGAATTGAGTAACTTCCTCCGTTTTTTCGTCGGTTAAAAACATGAAATCTCACATTTATTTTACTTTTACTCCCCTATTCTCTCAAGTCTTGCGAGAATTAGAATTGATAGACTCACAAACTAATATGGTAGAAAAATATCACCTACCGAGAAGCTAATAATGTAAATAATTTGAAATAAAACAACTTTTACGGATAAGACTCGCGTATAATTTGGTGTTTGGCATATTAATTATTCCCCCCGTGACCACGGCCACTGTAAAGTGATCGAAACGTCGGGTTAAATAATTAATATGCCAAACACCAAATTATACGCGAGTCTTATCCGTAAAAGTTGTTTTATTTCAAATGTGTAGTGCTCGTGCAAATATAAGAAAACATTAAATGTAAATAATAATAAAAAATAGAAATATTTTTTCCAATATATCCTTTATATCCTTTCAGTAAATTGAGATATTTTAAAAATTTAAGGTACTTTCCCTCCAGGGCCCATTTTTTATTTTATATCTTCTTCCCGCTAACCCGCACTAGGCGGAGTCGGCACAACATGTTTTCTTCTTCCACGACTCTCTATCTTCCACCAACTTTTCATCTACTCCTCTCGCTATCATATCAATCATCAATAACAATCCATCCATATCTTCTTTGCTCTTCCTCCCCTTCTACGTCCTTCAAAATTCATACCTAACGTTCTTCTGGCAACGTAACTTTCATCTGTTCGCATAGCGTCACTAAACCATCCATCATCATCATCATCATCTCTCTGTCACTTTCAAATTAAGTTCCCCCTGATGAACTTGAATGAATTGCATTCAATCTGGAGTTTTGAATTATTAATTTAAGACACTGATAAATTTCATATTAGTCCTTACTAAACTATATAATATTAAATTCACTTGCCTTCTCTTCTTGGGTTTCTTGTCTCGTTTCGCTTTTTTCTCATCGTTTAAAGGCACAGGGGAGACTGGCCTCTTCACGGCTGAAAACAAAAAATACATTTTTTTAAACACGACACTTACTTCTCTTACTGCCGCACTCAGAGACGTCAAATAACGTTAATGAGTACTTAACGTCAAAAAATGACAATTCAAATCTAGTCGCTATTCTTGCCGGGTCTTTGGTCTAGATTTGAATGAAAATTTTTGACATTAAATACTCATTAAAGTTAATTGACGTCTCTGAGTGCGGCAGTTAGCTTTATATAGATTCACCATGCGACTGTCCATAGGATGGCAGAGGGGGAATTCAGTGGCAGCGCTTAGGACTTGTGACCCAAATGTAGGTTTACGCAATCACAGGCCGAGCATGCTACGCCACTGCATGTAGCATGTATGTAGCATTAAAAAAAATATCTTCTTTGTAATAATTTTTCTAACACTAGTATGATATCGAACTGAGATAAAATAATGTGAGCAATTGACTTACGTGGCGTGAGAGGTTTGAGGGGTGCAGGTGCGACTGGCGGCGGCAGAGGTGGGTCGTCATCGACCAATATCACGTCTTGCGAATCCGACTCATATCCACCCCACGCTGGAAAATTATTCAATAAAACTTCAATTACAACATTGTCGTCGAATTTACTAAAATAAAAATTATAAATATATCACGCCTGTTTTAGTAGACAGAGGTGAATTAACACCCACGTTTCGCCAAGTGTGCTAGGTCCTATAAATGTAAAAGGGGGCGAGCCTATTGCCATCTAGTGGGCACGTCAATCGCAGTAGGTATATTACTAGGCCCACTTTTATTACTTGCTAGCAAAATAATTAACAACATTACGCTACATTGTAGTAATGGGGACTTACTGCCGCACTCAGAGACGTCAAATAACGTTGATGAGTAGGTACTTAACGTCAAAAAATTACAATTCAAAACTAGTCGCTATGGTCTAGATTTGTATGAAAATTTTTGACACTCATTAAAGTTAATTGACGTCTCTGAGTGCGGCAGTTAATCAATCAGAAAATTTCCTAATTTTTTTATAGATTCCACTTTTAACTAACTGGACAGTAACAGAGACTGTGATAAGGGTGACACTCTAACGAGGAGGGTAGCTTACAATTGAGCTGCGGTAACATGGTATAGCACAATACAGACTATACAAAATTGTCAAATGATTAACCTTAATCTAAATGGCTTAAAGCTCATAATGAGCTGAGAAAAATCGTCAATTTGAGAGATACGATCATAAAACTATACAGTCTGTTTTTAACTGGGACATTATACAGTATAGACAGACAGAAAAATCAATCCCGTATACAATATGTGTGTAATAACTTAAAAATATCTTACAATTCAAATTATTACACTTATTTTGTACACTTTATGTTTTATTCTTCAGTGTAAAATATTATTTTCTGTTTTTCAATGGGTTTATTCCTTACAAAATTATATATTTTCCATAATTCCACGTCTGTTAGCTTCCCCTCACCAGAGTGTCAGCCTGGTATCCGGGTTTGAACTAAACATAAACCCTTCCGCTTATCAATCAGTCATACCTGGCCTCGATGGTGGTCTTGGGCTGTTAACAGCTGGACTCACCACCTGTTGGACATACAGACACTGTTACCGTGCAACTGTTTAACAATAGCAGATTGTCATACGAGGGTAGAAAGATTCCTTTCACTCGTGTCAAACACTCTTAAGTTTTTCTTTTCTTGTCTGCTCGCCACTTCACTTTAAAACATTGTATGTATTTAAGTTTCTTTCCTTTGAAATTTTAGGCAAAAGATTTTCGTTTACATTATTTGCCTATAACCGAATCTGATCATCCCGCCAAATAATTTTTTTTATTCAACCTGGCATTTAACGTGAATTCGAGACGCAAGCATTTCTAAAGTTCGATTGGAGATCAAAAACACAGCATCAAATACAGTACATATTGGAAACGCAAAATTTATCGTGGAAAAAAATGGATTGCAAATGTTTCTACAGTATCTTAGCAAAATAATGCAATGTGATAGAAAAATATAAATACCAAACAAAAAGGAAATAAAACTATTAATCTTGAACTAAAATCCTATTTTATTGAAATCAAATACGTCAACACTGTTGGAAGTCTGCAAATTATAGATACAAATTAATCTACTATTCATATTTTCTATGTCAATTCAGATGGACTGATAATGCATTATTTTTAACTTCAATAAATATTTTCTTTCTTTAAGGGTATTTTTGTAACAAGCATATTATAATTATGTCATTTTGAATACAAATCTAATCGAACCTAATCACAATCAATCTAATCTAGTCAAATAAAAATTCCAAGCTGCAGCGTACTTAAAAACGCCTAAGCCCGTACGAGCGTACATAACTGCGTACGTACGTGCGTGCATACGCATACTTTATAAAACAAGGATTAGGCAAAGAAATTCGCTACAACAAGTACGAGTTGCAAGTATTTCGCAAGTGAAAAACTAAAGATTATATTATATTGAAAAAAAAAATAAAGTTAGAAAATTTTCTTAATATGTATTAAGCCGCTGACTTACAACGTGAAGTGTAATGCTACACCCATGCGGTTACTGAAATTTCGGCAAATTACTTTCGTCTTAGTTGGCCGAGTAGTATAGGCTGGGCAGCTGCCTGTATTGCGGAGGACGCGGGTTCGATTTTCGCTCGCATCAGGCAGGACAAATAATTTTTAGAAAATTTTCCAACTTTATTTTTTCTAATATTTATATGATGTTCAAATCATGATTATTTATTCAAATCGTGATTATTTACTGGTCAGACTTACCCTCGACAAGGCTGGCGATGTGAGTGGAGTGTTGCCAAGCCTCCGCACTTGTCTCTCTGCAGACGATCTGTTTGAACCTGGATAAAGAGGAATAACATTTCAGACGCTGTACGAAATAACTTTACCTTTAATGAGCCCCATAAACCTACACTTGGGTCACAAGTCCCAAACACTTCCTATGACACACATATTGCACCATCAATATAAGGCTAGATTAAGTTAAAGTTGCCAACAGTTCCCGGGTTGGAATCCTGGTGGAGGCAAATGTGTGATGAACAGATATACCCGTCATATAGTCTCCATGACACACGCGCTTAATAAGCTACTTACTTTGGACTAGATTATCGGTGTGAATGTCAGTAATATTGTAGTAACTACCCATTAGATAGCAATAGGAACGCCCCATATCACATGGGACCTAACCTAACACAATCAGCAAAAAGTGGATGTTAATTCACCTGTGCCTACCCTTCAGGGATAAATAGAAGAGATTTATGTATGTATTTATTTGCCCACAAAGATACGAACCCAGCCCTTTACCTACCGCGTGTCACACTAGACGTCATCTTAACACTTATTACTTGGCTGTAAGAAACCAACACACCACACCACGTTGCAATATCAAAATACCGACCGCCTATTCCGTCAACATTGAATGAGGTTGTAGTATTGTTTTACAGTAATACTGATACTTCATTTTCGCTGATATTGAATAAATATTAGGTAAGCACTGTAATACGATGAGAACCTGACCTAAAGCGACGTCTGCACATTTGGGAGTCGAATTTCAGTTAAAAACAACAACTGCTAATCAGAAATGTTTTGATATTTGTTGTTTTTAATATGAAACCCACATACAGGACTTCGAACCTTCTAAGTCTCGGGCAGAGCAGAATACAATTGTCACCACCCTGTGACACAATGCGAATAAGGGCCGGTTTTTTTAATGCATAGTTAACTCAACCAATTGTTACTAATGGTTAAATATCAGACTGATATACAACAATTTTTAACAATTGGTTGAGTTAACTATGCATCATAAAACCGACCCTAACTGCCGCACTCAGAGACGTCAATTAACTTTAATGGGTATTTAATGTCAAAAATTTTCATTCAAATCTAGACCACAGACCCGGTGAGAATAGCGACTAGTTTTGAATTGTCATTTTTTGATGTTAAGTACTCATTGACTTTATTTGACGTCTCTGAGTGCGGCAGTAAGGGTTGTAATCACAGATATATCAAATTGATATATCTGTGGTTGTAATACTGACTAGGAATGTGAAACAGCATTCCTGTTCGATTTCATGATTTCATGAAAATAAACACTAGTATTAACTTTTAGATTATATCTCACACAAGACACAATAGTGTCTAAGTTTGCGCAGTACCCTATTCTAACCATGACATATGTGTGTATTGGTGTGAATATCATACCAATACACACACATGTTCCACCTGTGTGCTGCGATTGCGCACACTAAGCAATGTTCGCTAAGGCCTGTCGTGGGATGGCTACCAAAAAAAAGCCGTAGGTACGTTAAGCCGTTGGTCCCGGCTGCATCTGCATTCGTTAATACCCGCCAATCCGCACTGGGTCATCGTGGTGGATTAAGGCCCATTCTCCCTACATTCTTCAACCCATAGTTTAGTTTAGTTTAGCTGTGCCTTTTCCGCACTTAGCCCCCTGAATGGGCTTTTTGTACGTGTCTCCTTACTACTCCAATCAACCCAGATTATCCCAAAAACTTAGCATTTTTTACAGACTGCTTCAAGCTTCCGGGACCGATACTGGGAATTGGAGAAGCCTTGCCCGTTGGTCTGCCACACTCCTGCTCATTCTTCAACCCATAGGGAAGGCCTGCCCAGCTGCTGCTGATGCGATGATGCCCCTTTGTGGGCGCGCAAATGCCGCCCACAGAGGGGCATCATCAAAAGTTTGTGCCATACATGCCATACATAAATCATACCCGAAAGGGTAGGCAGACCACCCACGTTTCGCCAATTATGTTAGGTCCCATGTAATAGGTGGCGAGCCTACTGCCATTTATCGGGCACAAAAGTCGCATTGCAAGGTGGTATAAAAGGAACGCTGCTGCCCATTCCTCATCACTGATTTATCCATAGTCGCCTTGTACGACACCCACGGGAGAGATTTGGGGTGATGACAATTGCATTCTACTCTGCCGTTACCACACGGCACAATGCCAAGTTTGGCGTCAGAATAATCCGCCTCTGGAGCGGGATAAGGGCAGGAGGGAGGGTATGATAGCGAAAAGAATGGATTTTGTGCCGACCCCGCCTATAGGGGGAAAAGAGGGCTATGAGGGTGTCACCTGTATGTCCGGGCGAGGCTACGCTCGGGATGACGAGGTCCCGCCACCGCTTGACGAGCACCTTGGCGCGCCGCGCGAGGCCCGCGTCCCCCGTCCGCCGGCGGAGCTCGTTCACGTGCTTGCCGAGTCTGGTGGTCTGCAAGGGAGCGCCCGTAAACACATCAACATCTTTATCCCCAAAAGGGATAGTTGGGCAGAGCTTACTATATATAGTAACACCGTTTAAGGCTGTAGTTTACCAACACGTACAACAAGCGACTTAAAGATAACCGTGAGTTTTTGACAGTTCTTCCATACGACAAAATGTCAAAAACTGATGGTAATAAATAATGATAATAGATGCATAATAACAAAGTCAATAATCTACTACAATAAATGATAAATGTCCAGTGTGCGACAGTGTGGAGGATGTGCAACATTTGCTTATGGATTGTGTTAGAAATAAGAATGAGAGAGATTTGTTTCTGAAGGAATATAATATAATCACTGTTATAGTTTGTAATAATAAGGTACAATGGGGTTGGCATATCCTTTAGGATAAAAACCCCTTCCAAAATAAAGATAAAAAAAGATTAAAAAAAAAAAAAAAAAACTACAATAAATCGTTATTACAGACTGAAACCTCTTGAATCTAGTAGATATCAGTTGATTTTTAATGCTGTATTTTCAATAAAAAGGTGTACGAGATTATTTACCAAATAAGACAAGTTAAATGGTAACTACTATAGCATAAAACGCAAATAATAAAGAAAAATGTTGAGAAAGGGCAATGACAGTTACCACCCCATATTAATACAGAACAATAAAATGTTTACAAAAAAATTGGCTCGAAGGAAATGTGACAATAACAGTATACAATTTGTGTTATAAATAATTAGAGCTTACCTCCAACAACTCTTTTGTGATATTGATTTTCTCCAAAACGGATATGATTTCATTGACGGCCTGCATGTCGACAACCTGAAAGACAGACATAATACCAGATTATGCTACCATGTGTGTATTTTTTATGCAGTGTGTTTTTGATTATTTTATATCCAAAGAACAATAAACGAACAAACATACATTTATGTTCAGTTCAAGCAAGTGTCATCCAGTCAGGCACGCCCTAAATATTCTTATCATTCATCATACCTGAAAGTGTTGGTGGTGAAGAAATTGGAGTGATTTAGGAAGCTATCAAAAGTAGAGAAAGTGTGGTTGGGATGATAAGATCAGATTTCACACTGCTCAAGGTTTTGTCTCAGGTTTTCCACTCAGCCACCCACCAGACACTCATTAGGTACTCATGACAACACTCATTAGGTATTATATTCTTTGCTGATATATTTGGAATAAAATATAATATGCAATGTTGAGTAATCTGATGCGCAGTTACCTGTACATAAACTATACATTTTGTAAAGAAATAGTTCAACTGCTCAATTGGGCTTTGGACTATAATAAAAATTATTATAAGAGAACAACTTCCCTGCAAAATTACCAACTTATTTTTTATATAAGTTCAGTCTATAAAAACAATAACAATAAAAATGTAGAGTAAATAATTTCACTGTCATCTCAATGGTGGCGAGTGAGCCTAAGTACATAATTGTAGAAAAAAAATTACAAGAATGTTCATGCAACTTTCTTCCATTCATTTCAGATTACTGTTTCTAGTTGAAATTCACGACGATAAAGTCGTTTTACGATCCGTAATCAATTCCGCAACCGTAAATCGAAGCAAAGAGTAAAAATAATGTAAACGGATAACATCCTACTGTTGACTTTCATTCTCACAAAAATTTTGTAGTTGTGTTTTCTTCTACAAATTCTGGCAACAAGAAAGAGAGAGGACCATTCTATCTACTAATTAAAAATATAATATATAAAAATCTTGTGTCACAGTGTTTCTCATTAAACTCCTCCCAAATGGCTTGACAATTTTGTAGTTGTGTTTTCTTCTACAAATTCTGGCAACAAGAAAGAGAGAGGACCATTCTATCTACTAATTAAAAATATAATATATAAAAATCTTGTGTCACAGTGTTTCTCATTAAACTCCTCCCAAATGGCTTGACTGATTTTTATGAAAATTTTTGTGTATATTGGGTAGGTCTGAGGCTATTTTTTATACCACTAGTTAGATGATAAGGGCAAAACAACATTTGTCCAGATAGCTAGTACATTTATAAAAGTGTTCGTCACTGTCTTGGTTATCAATAATATACTTGGCAATTTTAAATAATTTGACCGAGCATAAAGTATTCACACTTATGGTTGTACCAAAGAAAGAGTGTAGTTATATTTATCTATTATTGTTATTAATTGAAAAAATAAAATTAATTAACCTACATACTAGCTGGCTATGTAATGAAAATATTTGGTGCCTCTAACAACAATATACATATGTATATAGCTATTCGACAATGTATAAAATTTCTAAATAATAAATAAGTACAGTTTGTTATGGACCCTCTTAGGGCAGAGCAAATTAGAAGAGTTTACAATTACAAGTTCCTTCGTAAATACAAAAGACGCTTTACACTAACCATGAGAATTATATTGCACTACTGTTACAATTTTCTCTGGAATTTTATATCTAACCTCAAAACCTAAAAATAAATAACTATTTTCATAGATAGATAATAAAAAAGAAGCCATTTTATGTCTAATCTCACTAACCATACTCCAGACGTAATATAACATAGATACTATTAAAGTTATTATCTCTCTCTCTCTGGAATCAAGCCGAACAAATGTAAGAGTAAATTTCTTTTATCAAAGCTTATAAATACTTTCTTCATTCAGCAGTAGTCAAATAAGTCCTGTTTAAGCAGGAATAATGAGTAGAAGGCAATATGCTTTTTGTCAGTTAAGGTTCCATTATTTGTACCATGAAAATTTTTCCACAATGTATTTTATTATTACTTCATTCATACATTTACAGAAAGAAAGCATCTAAATGCAAAATATAAGATTTTAGAAAAATAATTAGTTATTAAAATAGTATGTTTATGGACTATTAAAAATAAATTGTCATGCAGGTACACATTATGCTTAGCATTATTCATTTTGCTTATCATAAGTTTGATAAAACATCCGTGAAGATTAAACAAAGGTTCCTGTTGAATTAACCAGAAAAGTTTAAGCACAAAGATTATTAGTCACCTGTAAATTTTGCCATAGCAACACGTTATAGCCCTGAAAATACCACGACACCAAATTGTTACGAAAACCGTGGTGGCACGTCATTGCACAACCAAAAAAGGTTGAAGAGATGCTGAAATAACATCAATCTGGAACGAAAGAGAGCCGAACAGGTTGCACCTGCTCGCACGAGGTGCACACACCGCAAATAACTACAATATGTACTCACATAAGGTCAAAAGGTACAAAAAACAAATTTTTGTCGGGGCTCTGACACCGTCCCATATCAAGAAAATCTGCGGGAAAGGTCACGCGTGGCACCATTCCATACTTTCACATTGCAAAACATTTGGCACTAGGGACGGAGGGACGGCAGGCGGCTGGCGACGTCAGTGGCCCAACCGCACTCGCACAGCTCACGTATCCACACAGACACGACACTTTCACGCATCCAGTGGCACCACACCTTTAGATCTTCGGCAATCGTGTTCCACCATGCTTCTATGATGCCATCCTGTACCAGGAACGGTTAAGACAACATCCTAAGCAGGCAAATCGCTACATCGAATCGGGTGTCACAGGCTCGTGGGGACCATTCTCATATCTCCGCTTCGCATATCAGAGTTACGATCCTTAAAACTCAGAAACTTACATTGTAATTGTTATCCAACGCATTCAGAAGTCGATTACTTAATTCATGAGCGTTATTACTCATTTATAAACCAAAATATTTAACTAAATACGACGAACGTGTCTCGGCTGCGTCGTAATGGCGGACCGACGACTACGTATGCCCGTGCCAGGGCATTTTAGCCGAATAATTCAGCTGATAACTACTGAGGCGACGCACACTCGTGTTTTTCCGTTTCTTTTGACGGAACAACTTTGATTTGAATATTATTGACAACAGATGGCGCTACAAACCTCCCTGAAATTGAATTATTTTAAACATAAAAATGCAAACATTGATTGGATTTGAAAAATGTAATATCATGAGTTTAAAATTTAATATAAATATCAAAGCAAATAACATAAAATAATCAATTTACTTCTTATTAAATGGCAACATTTTTTATTTAAATATGCAAACACTTAAAGACTTTGGCAAGCAACCTCCCTAGATGGCGCTATTATTAGTTTCAGAAAAAGAAGGAACTTCTGGCCTTTTCTTTTTTTTCTTTATAGTATTGCCAAGCTGAAAAGATCTCCCTGGTTAAAGGCATGTATGCCTTAAATTGTGGAAAAAAAGTTGAAGAGCACGAAGCAGAAAGAAAAACTTATTGCCATTACAAAGACTCTACTACACAATTAAAACTCAAATTTTTTTATTCAATAGATGGACTAATTTAGGTCTTTGGGCGTCTTATAAAAAATTTAAATCTTTTTTTGGGAAAAACAATCAAACTTACAATTTTACTCACTCGCCTATATTGGTTAGATCTCTCAGTTTGTGCAAATTAGCCAATAATCACTAAAACCATCACCAAGTGAAATTGTTGTCATGACGGTCGATCTTTGTCACAGTTTGCAACACATTTTTAACTTCTAGTTTAATTGAAAAATGGTACCTTCGCTAACACAAGTAGAATGTCAAAGAATAATATTTAATGACTTTCTTATATTTCAATTGGCTGAATTTTTAATGTAACACAATTTTATCACTTACGAAATAGGTTAAGGTGGATTATAAAGATTTTAAATATTTCAATTTTGAGATTTTATGTCCCATAAAAATTTTTAGCAAAATAGAATTATTTTGGTAAAAATTCTTATTACCTACCTATATTATTAACGTATCAAATTACATGAATAAGTCAAAAAAGTTTGACAGAATCTTAAATACTTAAGAAAAACAGAAAATTCATGCAATACAGCATACAATACCTCAGCCCCCCCTACGTCTCTCCCCGCAGGAAGATCGCCCACGATCTTGTCGGACTTTAAAAAAAACTAAAGGTACTGACAGACGTGCCCATTACTAGCATGCTTATAAGCATGCTCATTACTAGCATGCTTACTGCATCTGTTCACACTGTATATCAATAAGCATGCCAGTGAGATGTCAGTTTTGAAAATTTTTCTTCTAGCAACCGCAACGCCTCCTTCCACCCGCGCCTCAGGTAGCATGCTCAAAAATCAAACGGTACTTGCTCATTAGTAGCATGCTTACGTTAATGAGCACGTCTGTCAGGACTTTTAGGTATATATTTACGACTTTGGCCGTGTGGTGACGGCAGAGTAGAATACAATTGTCACCACCCCAAACCTCTCCCGTGGGTGTCGTAGAAGGCGACTAAGGATAAATCGGTGATGAGGAATGGGCAGCAGCATTCCTCTTATACCTACCAACTAGCAAAGTACTGCGACTTTTGTGCCCGATCAATGGCAATAGGCTCGCCACCTATTACATGGGACCTAGCCCAATTGGCGAAGCGTGGGTGCTAGTTCACCTCTGCCTACCCCTTCGGGGATATTGGCGTGAATTATGTATGTATGTATGTGTTGAAGTGTTCAAAGTAACCTTATTAGTTCTTTGGCACAAAAGAAAACTTTTAAATATTTTATTTAAATTTTGATGTGTTCTCTGTCGTCTTGTCTTTTGTTGTTTTTCAATATATCAACATTATAATTTTTATGTTTAATTTTATTTCTCGAGATCTTTATGTTTTAACAGTATGTATTTACGACTTTGGTTGTAGCTAGTGTTTCTATTTCTATTAATCAATTACCTCTTTTATTATTAAATCTTATTTTTGATAACCATGCCGTGTGGTGACGGCAGAGTAGAATACAATAATTGTCACCACCCCAAATCTCTCCCGTGGGTGCCGTACAAGGCGACTAAGGATAAATCAGTAATGAGGAATGGGCAGCAGCGTTCCCCTTCCCCCTAGCAATAGTACTGCGATTTTTGTGCCCGATAAATGGCAATAGGCTTGTCACCTATTATATGGGACCTAACATAATTGGCGAAACGTGGGTGCTAGTTCACCTCTACCTACCCCTTCGGGGATATAGGCGTGATTTATGTATGTAAGTATGTATTTCTGTTAACGATGCAAAAAGGGGTACTTTATTTTGTTGATGGCAATATTAGCAATATTTTGTATAATGGCAATATTGAATCCTCCTCTTTCAAATTACAATGTCACTTTCGATTTGTTGAGAAGCTGAGTGTCGTCGCGTAAAAAATATCATGGCATAAAAAAATCTTATCTGAATTTAAATGACATCGATTCAGGTTGTACTCATATAAAATCTGAAGACACAAAATTGGCCATGTAAATGGATATCGAAAACGTTTCGCAACTAAAAAGTGGTGATAAATGGCGAAAAGTATAGTGCTTTTGTGTGTTCTGTGAGAGTGGATATGGATCGTCGGTGTTCACAGTCGGTGCGGACGCTGGTTTTCGACGATTCAGACTCTGATTTGCCGAAAACCGGACAGAAGAAGGATCTCACTTCTTCTGGAGCCCCGTCATCGTTAAATCAGAGCGCTGAAGGTAAGAAAAACACGTTATTGGTCTCAATATTTTGAATGTTATATTTGTAATCACCTACGACCGCTGTATCGTATTGTTTTCAAGGTTTATCTGTTCAGCTGTCAGTTATAGCGAAGGCGTGAATAAATAATCACCGCCCATTGGCCAGGCAGCTGTGTGCGATACTTATTTGGTTTATTTGAATTCATATCACCTACTTATTTAGCTAAATAAGCCATGAACTGATTTATTGCGAAAGTTACATTGGGAGCAAGTGAAACGTGAGTGGGTGTCATTCATTTGAATTATATTTACTTCTGTTTCTTATCAAGTTAGGTATTACTTATATGTTTTTTTATTATATTTTGTGTTCAAATATTCTTATTAGACACAATATGATTTTTGTACCTAACCAGTAATAATATAAATAAATCAAATCAGTGTTATTCTGAAAGACTTCCAAAGGATTTTTTAATAAATGATAGTCCATATGTTTATGAAGTTTTTTTATTGATTGGAAAAAAATATAGATGGTTCTTCAATAACAAGTTCCAGATTTCTATAATTATAATGAATTTATTATCATTAGCAAGACAAGGGAACACTATTTTGATATATTGGAAGGTGTGTTTTCAGTTATCTACACAAAACAGAACTTGTTTTGAAAACGTTAGGTACTGAATGTAATCTACTTATTCACTATGTGGAGAGTTAATTAATTAATTGTAGAATCTATTATTGAGATAAGGCATTATTTGTTCCATTGATTGGTTTACTTGATAATTATTTCTTACAAAGAGTAAGTTTTTCAATCAACAACTGTTAAAAATTATTTGAATATTACGTTCATGTAACACTACATCTACATCACTATTGATTATTTTTATTTATTTATTTATTGTTAAAGGTAAAAAGATTGTTCTGTGATTAGGTAATTGGTGGGTAGGTATACAAATACCAAACCTATTTCCTAACAGTTGAAAATTAATAGCCTGATGATGTTAATAATTTAGTGTCTGCATAAGCCTTTGTATATTCTGTACACAGACTAATTACAATGCTTAACTAGTAATTAAATATGGTGATCTTAATTATTCAATGTACCTTTTTGCCAGAAATCTGTTTAGTGTTATTAATGAATGTTGGAAACTGATTTTCTTTTCGTTTCCAGTGTTTAACGTTATTTCTTTGACAATTCATGAGTGTATGTAATCATACCTTATATGAATAAATCATATTTTCATTTTCATTAATCTATATCCTTCAAATTAATGTACCTATAAGGAAAAGTTTAGTTATTATTTTGAATACAAATTTACTTTAGATTTACAACATTCAATGTCTAGAAACCCTACCAGATATGTGTTTCGCAAATTATACACAGAGTGTTGAAAATGTTACCCTTATAATAGTTTGTCTTAATTAAAACTCATACTTCAACCTTAGCTGCTTTTAATTAGATCATATACTTAGTTCATGATAAGGTGGTCACTTCCAATGATGAAAAATCATCACTACCAAGATTTATGATTCTTTTAAAATATATTTAGTATTCCCTGCACAATAACAATTCTTAAAAATATTTATGCATAGACTTGTGTTTTCACAAATTTAGATTTCAAAATGCGTGACATGTGCTATTAGTTAGCAATTCATCACCTTTTGTTTCAGACACAATAGTCTGTTTATGAAGTTTCTTATATTAGTAGAAACCATAATAGATTTTGGGCTTCATATTTCCATTATTCTTCTATTCGCTCATGTTTTGTGCTAAGACAAACCTGACTCGTCTATAGAACATAACTATTACAAAAAAGACACCAAAAATAATAATAAGTAATCTAGAAGTACAAGCCTGTGTTAGTAGACCAATAATCTGGACATCTTTAAGGCCACAGTGAACAGGCATCTTCTAGGTGAGCATGTACCATCTTCTCATCTCTCCTCATCATCGTTTTCCATCAGGCATGATTGTGGCCAATCGCTTTGCCTATTTAAATTTAAAAAAATCAAAGAGCTAACAGTACTGTTGACTATTACTAACATTCTAATCTACATGTTCTAATGTGACTTTTTCAGTGGCAGTAGATACTTAAAGCATTGTTACATTCTGGTTTTGAGATTGCAAATGTTTTAGAATGAAAAATGGGTCAATTATTATTAAAGTGGGCATAGATAGTTACCCATCTGTTAAAATAGTTTACCTTTGTGCCAGTTCAGGGGGCCTACCACCTAACTCCATTGCTAATGATAGCTATATTGCAATCCACTGCTTACGGCTATAGCAGCCATCCTGAATTTTTAGGCGGCACCGATTTTGTGCCAAATTCATACAAAATCAATCGGTGATCATTCATTCAAGGCTATCTCGCTAATAGTTTAGGTACATTTGGTGCGAAATGATAGCATGATGTCATAAACTATAGCTTTTGCTTTAGCAATCGAGTTAGGTGGTAGGCCCCCAGATTGACGGACATGACCTCTTAGTTGACAAACCTGACTCTGACTTATTTATGGCTTTGATAATTAATTTCTTTTTTTTTTGTTTGGGTTTGTCCTTATCTGGGAATACAAAATCTACCTATTTGAGCTAACTTGTATTATCACAAAGTCAATGTATTTAGAAGTACCTAGTAAGAATACAATATCAATCATCAAATGTCATACTTAAAATGTTCTGTTCTGGGTGTCCAATATCATAATTAATTAGCTGTCCAATTAACAGCATGCCAGGATTACCTGATACTGATACTGATCAGTCATAGTTTAAAACTGATGCTGTCACTTTTATTTGCTGAATAAAAAACAGAGTTAGCATCAATTTTAAACCAGGACTTTAGTCCATGTTTTATAATAAGAGGGTGTTTGTGCAATACAGTTTAAATAAATAGACAAGAGCCAAATATAAATGGAGATAATTTCAGAATTAGTAGTGACTATCATCTGACATAATGTGCATTTTGCCAGTACAAGAGACATAATTATGCTTTCCCCAAAAAGCGAGACGAGACGAAAACTCTTTTCTTCAAGACGAAGCATTCCATGGATTCGCCGTGGGGGTGCCGGGTCCATAGTGTGTCAGAGGCGGAATCCATTGGCAGCGCTAGGGACTTGTGACCCAAGTGTAGGTATACGGGGCCCCTCAATATCTACACTCGCCATAATCCCATATTGCTTAGATATCCTATAACTTCTTGTAAACCTGCATTTAGAAATATTTTTTTTAATTATCAGACTGATAATGCAGTCACAACTTTAACTACGTTATACAATACGGTGCTTAGAACAAATTTCTTTTTCGACAGTCTCAGCGAGATTGCGTCAGTTGTTTTCTTTTTGTATAACCTTAAGTACTACTCTCAGAGTCCAATTTGCAACGTCCGAATCTAGAGCCACTCGGATGTTACACTAAGCTCACAAGAGCATGTTTCAGAGACAATACGAACGTAACAATGGACAGACACAACACCACACAAAATAGACTAAGTCTTGGACCAGTTAGACACAATTAGAGCGTGGCTCTTGGACCATTGTTTTGGAATTTGGCGTCTAAATAATAATTAAGTCTTCTTCTCCCTGCCCTGTTCCCAGTCTATCTGGGGTCGGCGCAGTATGTTTCCTCTTCCATTCGTATCGGTCAGACGTCATCAAGCCATCCACTACCTTTTGATTGATATCATCAACCACACCGTAAAGGTGCTAGTGAAGATTAAATGTATAGAAAAGGGACGGAACGGACCGTTTCGAGAGATCGGTGAACGGAGAGAGTGATTGGAATGATAACATCCCAATCCATACTGCCCTAGGTTTTGGCTTAAGTTTTTACAGCTACAACCCTCTTTGGGTATGCTGTTGTTGGTGGTTGTCCTCGTGCTTATTGGTCTACACCGGGCAAAAAGTAACATACATAAATAAAACACGTGTATATCCCCGAATGGGTAGATAGATGTGATTTAAACACCCACTTTTCGCCAATTAACTGAGGTCCTAGTGATAATAGGCGGTGAGCCTATGCTTTGCCATCATGTATCGGACACTTAATCGCAAAGTATACAAAGGTATTGTTAGGTGGTATAAGAGGAATTGTCGCTTTGTACGACACCCATGGGAGAGATTGGGGGAGATGACAATTGTATTCTGCTCTGCCGTCACCACACGGCCACTAAAAACCAAAATTTCTGTAACATAACAAACTCATAATAACTAAAAACCCTCATACCCCATTGTCATGACCTATCGAAATTTCACTTTGATTATATTACTGATAATGTCCTTCGTTTGTCCACTTTAGTTGCTACTATCGCTGATTAGATAATCGGAATAGTCACTAGCGTAGGTACTAACGCAGTGGCAAACCTAACTAAAGTGACAAAGGCACTAGACTAAGCAATGTTTGTAAAGGACTATTGTTGGATGGGTGCCCGTAAATATGTTATCTCCAGCCCTGACTCATCCCAGGGGTGTCGTAAAAGCCTACATTGCCCGGTGTACACCAATAAGGCACCTTGGGGCACCCGAATTCAACCAAATCAAAATAAAATAATAAAATGAATCGCCAAAACCAATAAGTATACCTTGGGGCACTTGATTGGTGGAGGTCAAATCACCAACAACAGCATATATATATATATATATATACCCATAAAGAGAAGGTGTCAGCCATGCGCCCGGCTGTAAAAGCCTAATCTAAAACCTTGAGCTGTATGGATTAACGTGTTGTCACTCCGTTCATCGGTCTCTCGATATGGTTCTTTTCATCAATTTCTATGTATTCGTTTATAACTTGCACGTTTCCGGTGTGTTGAATGATAATATGAATCAAATGGGAGTGGATGGGTAGGTGACGTCTGATCCCAGGTAGCCTGGAAACAGGAAGATGATGATGATCGGTGTACAGAGAACGTTTCGGCCCTTCGCGATGCGAGCACACCCGGGTGTACACTGTAAGGAACTGACGCAGCTATTACTAATACGCGCTAACTGTGTGGCCTGCTCTCTCGCATTGGCGCTTGCTGGATAAAGTTGTGTCCCCGAATAAATTAATTGTTAATTGAAAAGTAGTTTTTGTGAGATTCTTTTTAGGGAACACGCTCGTTTTGCGTGGTTTCATTTCAAGGCTCCGAATCTTCCTCTATACTCTTTAACAGACGTAAAAACGGAGGTTACTCAATTCGTACCGTATGTTTTTTTAGCTTAAAAATACTACTTTGTGTTCTGGGCGAATCGTTCCACGGTAAAACTTCTCGGAAGCGGACTATTAAACACATTTATCGTCATATCAGCCGAGAGACGCCCACTGTTGGGCATGCCACAGGGCTCCCCCAAGTTTCTCTAAACCGATCGGTCTTACGCTGCCTGCATCCAGCTGCTTCTAGCGACCTTTCCCAGATCGTCGGTCCAATTTGTGTAGTGCCTACCTACGCTAAAAACATTGCTGCAAGATAATAATCGGCCATTAAAAAAACAATTACTGTTTAGATGAAAGTGTGCTGGCAAAATCGACAAAAACTCCGCCTTGGCTGTGCCAAATAAAAGAAGCCCGTATTACCAAAGCCTTAAGGACTCGCGGAAAAGCGGGGCGTCACCGCGTGGGACCACCTTTTCTATGGCACCCCAGTTTCCATTCAATTAGACAATTACTTTTGGTATGTAGGTATGTTGTTTAGGCCACACTGTCTTAATGGGAAATGGTGAGTCATCATTATGATTTCACCCACGTGCGTGGCTCGCTAGGCAACCCTTTTGTAGAGCCAGTTCACGGTCAGACTGCTGTGTTTTGGATGCTATCTAAGTTATAGACAGTAAGAATTGGCTGTTCAGATGGAGCGATTTATGCGCGAATTCTTCATCGATCAATTGCGTCATCAATTAAATACACCTCCACAGAGGCTAAAGATGGGTAAAATAACCTAAAATAGACATAATTACAACTATTTTCCTGCCCTGTTCCCAGTTTTTTGGGGTTAGCGCAGTATGTTTCGTCTTCCATTCATATCGTCTAGAAGTTACCAAGCCACCTACTGCCTTTCGATTTATATCTTCCACCAGACCGGAAAGGTGCTAATAATGGTTGAATGTAAAGAAAAATTATGAAGACCATGTCGAGAGTCCGATGAACGGTGAGAGTGTTTCGACAACAGTATAATCCAAGCCGCTCAAGGTGTTTGCTTCAGTTTTACTTACAGCCGACGAACTCACGAATCACAACTACTTTTAGTATTATATGTTGATAATATATTCCTTGAAGAGCTCGCTAGTGCAGTGGCATAGCGCGGGTGGTCTGCGATTGCGTAAACTAAGCAATGTTTGCTAAGGCCGGTCATTGGTTGGTTGACCAAAATTTACTATCTCTAGTTCCTCCGTGCTTCGGAAGGCACGTTAAAGCATTAGTCCCGACTGCATTTGCAGTCGTTAATACCCACCAACCCGCACTGGGCCAGCGTGGTGGGTTATGTTATGGCCCAATCTCCCATATACTTCCATCCATAGGGAAGGCCCGTGCCCTAGCAGTAGGGACATTTCAGGGCTGGTGATGATGAATAAATTCCTTAAGATTCCCAACGCTCCATTTTAGCCTGTAGTTTTGTCGACACCCTAAATTGTTAATTAATGATAAATGTTAAATTAATGACGTCACAATGACACGCCTGATTGTCACCACAAGTCTTTTTGGTTTGGTTCTTCTCAAAAACCTTAGAAGAATATTCCAATTATTACTGGATTATGAAATTGATGGCAGATGCAATCGTGGTTTATTTAAAAAAAATGTTTATTACCCTCTCATCCAGTGAAAAGGTTTTAATCCGACTACGTTGGAAGGGCTCTGGGCATTACCACGCTTGCTTCCGCCCGATGCCGTCATTCCTTTGTGGAGTTAAGTAATATGCCCCCTCGTGCGCCCCAATTTGGTTAGCCAGCTTGTCCTATTGACCCACCCAAGTATCCCTTAACGGCCGACACACCTTAGGCGCCGAATATGTCATGCAACGGACTGTGAACTACCTTCAATTTTGTTGTTTAAGAAGTTTGAATTCTATTGCGGGATCATTGGGTGGCCTTTAACCTACGCACATTGTTTAATATAGTACATGATTATTTTGGTTTGTAGAAATATTCGGGAAGTGTAATTGACATGTGTTGCAAAATGATCGCTTTTATTTTGTTTATGTTGGCAAAATATATTGTAATTATGCCGCATGACTGTTTTTGAACACAAAACCTTATGTATTTCCATAACAGATAAAACTTTTGACTCGTGTGGTTAAGTCTGACAATGCAATTGAGCACGTTTGTTCGCTATTCGTAAACTAAAAACCTGCATTATTTTTATTCACAACAAATAAATCAACAACGTTACAAATAAAAAGTGGTACTTAGTATAATGTTTTCTTATATTTGCACGAGCACTACACATTTGAAATAAAACAACTTTTACGGATAAGACTCGCGTATAATTTGGTGTTTGGCATATTAATTATCAGCGAAACAAAATCTGCAGTATGTGAACATGCCTTAGACGGGCCCAACCATTATTTAAGATTTGACAAACCGCAAATTCTAGCAAAAGAGAAACAATATATACCTAGAATGATACGTGAAGCTATTGAAATCAAGAAACATCCAAACTTCAATAGGGATAATGGTTGGAACATACCACCTGCTTGGGACCCAATTATTAGAATAATTAAATCCCAAAACCGTCCTCATACTGCCAAAAACCATGGTTCTGTAAGCTCTGTTTGTGTAAATTATTACTTTATTGTGAGGACACCTGTCTTCATCTTTAGTCCCCCCGTGACCACGGCCACTGTAAAGTGATCGAAACGTCGGGTTAAATAATTAATATGCCAAACACCAAATTATACGCGAGTCTTATCCGTGAAAGTTGTTTTATTTCAAATGGTACTTAGTAGCCAGAATCGAGCAAGCAACCACTGACATTGTTCCGATAGATATGTGGACGACCCTTCAATCGTCGAAATATAGATTGCGCAAGGCCCATCGTCAAACCGATGAATATTTCACGCGTCAGTGAACGAACCTAACTAACGAAAAGCGGCAAATATATTCCTTTTTCATCCAAGTTTTAGCTTAAATTTTAAGATTCTATGGTGTTGCTTTGATGGCCATGCAATATAGCCGGCTGTTAGTCTACACCATTGATTCCCAAAGTGGTCCTGGTGCACCCCCAGGGGTTGACGGGAGACCCCACAGGGGTCTATGTTGGCGTGAAAAAAAGGGAGGAGGTTCACGATACGTGCGCGGTCCAACGGAACCAGAAAAATTTAGAAAGTGGTCTATGACAAAAGTTTGTAAACCGCTGGTCTACGCAAACGCAAGACGGCCGCGCACTCAGCGCTATCGATCCCCTATTCTCTTCAGTCTGTTAATAATTTACTATATCAGATTGATAACACTACAATATCGGCCTACAGCATTGTATTATTAACATATACATACATTCTGATACAGATCAATAAGTTAATTGGAGCTTCGCCTTGGCGCTTACCAACTGTTGTAATGAAACCGCTGCTAGGGTTGTCGCGTGACTAATATTAGCTCCGAGCCTATTGCCATCTATCGGGCACATAAATCGGCGTATATTACTAGTAGCGGTAAGCTGTCTTTAGCCTTTTTTTTTTTTTTTTGACGGAGTGGAATGCATTTACGCACCGTATCGGCCGCTAGCTAGACGGCCGACGTGTGTGGGACTCGCCCGACTCAAGATCGAGTCGGGAATACGCCACTAAACCACTTCGGTGTCCCTCCAGCCCTTCTGGGGAGGAGAGTCTGGGGTCTGCCGCAAGGCAATTCACCAGTTAAGCTGTCTTTAGCCTAGTCTCTTTTTACGACACCCACGGGAGAGATGGGGGTGGTGACAATTGTATTCTGCTCTGCCGTCACCGCACGGTTTGACATACCTCTACTTGCAAAATAGTTAGAATATCATTTATAGCTGTCTAACTATTCTTACGTGTACGGCGCGCCACCATGACGAAATTATTATTGTAAACTTGTAATTCGTTCTGTTATTTATTCATGTTGTGTTGTAATACTTAGCTAGATGCGAATATTCATAGTTAGTGTCAACAGTTGAACTGTGATCCTGATGCCTTGCGCTTGCGCAGCAGGTGCGATTTAGAAAATTTAAGCGCGAGATTTACATTAATTTACAAAATAAATTTTTTTTTTTTAAATTTAATTTGCTCATGATTCATTATTACACCACGAAGAATGGCTAACCTGGGGGCTGATTCTGCGAATGTTAACGTACCTAACACAAGTTGTTACAATAGTATTGCTTATTGGCAATAACAATAACAAATGACTACGCAGAATGTTTGTTGTTTTCTGTTTTTTTCTGTCGAAAAGTATCACTATTGAAACACGACTGAGACACGATTGTGAATTTTATTTTATTAATTCTTTGGGAAATATGCAATTATTATTAGGGCACACTTGAAATTACAATTTATACATAAATCGGTAAAAAACAATTAACACACGAGCACAATCAGACAGCGTCTGGCGCGAATCAATCGTATCGTCATATTAAGAAAATGCAGCAACGGAACAAACCTTTTTTGTTCGGAATATTTTCTCAGGATTTAATTGCTGAGGACAGCTATATTGCAATGCACTGCTTACGGCTATAGCAGCCATCCTGAATTTTTAGGCGGCATGGATTTTGTGCCAAATTCATACAAAATCATTCAGTGATCATTTGTGTTATTATTAATTTATGACGAGATGACAAAAACTGCACTAGTTTGGTCGAATCGAAAGGTCAGATCGCTGGCTATCGACTACGAGGGCTCGAGTTCGAATCCTGGTAGCGGCAAATGTTTGTGTGATGAACACAGTTATTTATTTAGTAATGCTTGTCTATGTTGTATATTATAAATATTTGTTAATGTAATCCGTATGGATACCTATTACAATGATAATTTATAGAGTTATAAGGTTGTTTCCTTAATAAAAGTGCTTACTTAAGGCTAGGTGATAGATTTTTCTGCAAGAAACATTATTATTTTTATTACCAACAAAAAACTGTTTTTCTTAATTCAAATGTACCAAATGACTGCAATCCTTTATTGAGACAGCAGCGTATGTGTCTATTGGATTTGAGGTCACAATCACAACACTCGACGCGCTCACGGATATAGCCAACACGTAGGTATGTATGTGTGCTGCGATTTATGTAATTCTGTAACTAATTGAATTCATTACCGTCGCATACAAAAAGCTACCTACTTCCTGATGCATTGCGCAGACACCATTTGTAACAGATGCATTCGAATTAAATAGACTGACTCGAGTGGGAGATGGAATTTGTTTTGCTGCCGCACTCAGAGACGTCAATTAACGTTAATGTGTAGGTACCTAATGTCGAAAAATGACACAGAAACTGTATTTGTTATTACGAAAAAGGGGGGTAAGCATGCAAACAATCTCTCAAAAGGTATACCAGCACAGCATATTGCCAGCCTCGCAGCTGGCGCTCTGGTCTTCCGCAAGAACTGTTATAACTGACTAGTGGACGCCCGCGGCTTGGCTCGCGTTAATGTCGGTTATTATTATATAGCCTATAGCCTTCCTCGATAAATGGACTATCCAACACAAAAATTATTTTTCCATTTGAGTCAGTAGGTCCTGAGATTAGCGCGTCTAACCAAACAAACAAAACTCAGGTTTATAATATTAGTATAGATTGTCATTTGTTCAAATCTACACATGAACAACTGACAATCAAGCTAAGCGCTAACCGTGTACGTATGACACACTGTGTACGCCCCGAAGAGATATTCATTCATGTCTAATGCACAATATTATAATTCGACATTGGCCATTTATGGTATTAATTAATAATGTGGCACCATTGATTGCTCGGAACTATTTCGATACAGTAACAAGGTTGTCCGGTCCTATCAGGGTCGGTCGTTTGAGGCAATGTTTTACAATTGATTGTTTTTTTATTGTTAAAGCTCTGCGATGTGGAATATCTCGGAAGCGTGTAGTGATTACTTAATATAATTATTTTATTGTTTTTTTTGTGGGCTGTGTTACTTTAACATTTACTGCCGCACTCAGAGACGTCAATTAACTTTAATGAGTGTTTAATGTCAAAAATTTTCATTCAAATCAAGACCATAGACCCGGCAAGAATAGCGACTAGTTTTGAATTGTCATTTTTTGACGTTAAGTACTCATTAACGTTATTTGACGTCTCTGAGTGCGGCAGTTAGTCTTCTTTTTCTTCCTGCTCTGTTCTCAGTGTATCTGGGGTCGGCGCAGTATGTTTCCTCTTTCATTCATATTGGTCAGGCGCCATGTTGCCATCCACGCCCTTTTGATTCATATCATCCATCACACCGGAAAGGTGCTAGTGATGAATGTAGGTATAGGTCAAACGGAAAGGACCATGTCGAGCGACCGATGAACCGAGTTAGTGATTGGGATGACAATGTTCCAATTCATACTGCTCAAGGTTTTGGCTTAGGTTCTACTGGCGCCCGCCTGCCTGACACCAACCCTTTTGAGTACTTTAACATTTAATCATGCATACATAAATTACGCATATTTATCCCAGAAGGTGTAGGTTAATAACACTCGTTGAAAGTCTATTAAAGAAGGGCCAGTAGGCCTATTCGCTAACTTTTGTTGACAATTTAAAGTGGTGATCACCGAACTATTTACTTATCCATTACTGTTTTCATAGGACAAGTGTCACAATAGCGTTATAGTAAAGCAGTAACGGATCAGTAAATAGTTCAGTGATTATCACTCTCAAGTGTCAAAAAAAGTTAGCGAATAGGCCTACAGGTCAAGAGTTCCCGAAACCTTTAGGTGGTGACAATTGTATTCTGATTCTGCCCGTCACAACATATGCAATAAACTATTGAGACTCAATACTCAAACCGCTATGGGTCCTCGCCAAGGTTGTATCAGCTCTGCCGTCACCACAGGACAAACTGTTAAAGTTGATAGGTCACTTAAAAAACGGACCTTCGATTGTTGTTTCTAATAAAATTAAATACCAAACTAAATTGGAATACGAAATTTAATTACCCATAATCAACAATGTAGGAACGGCGCGGTGAAAGCTGTCACGATGTACGGCGACGACCCGAATAGGCAGGCCGTACGCACTATGGTCTATATTGACCCGTTGGCAAAAATCTAGGACGAACTCTCGCGCAGCTATAATGTTAAAAAAGTTTGTAATTTAATGATTCGATGCTTGGTGCGGCTGTAGTGGAATTGAACGTCTCGTCTCGTCACGTCTCTTCACTGAATGGAGCCAATGAGAAGATGACGAATATGCAATGCCGCCGTGTGGTGACGGCAGAGTGGAATACAATTGTCACCACCCCAAATCTCTCCCGTGGGTGTCGTACAAGGCGTCTAAAGATAATCAGTGATGAGGAATGGGCAGCAGCGTTCCTCTTATACCACCTAGCAATGTACTGCGACTTTTGTGCCCGATAAATGGCAATAGGCTCGCCACCTATTACATGGGACCTGACATAGTTGGCGAAACGTGGGTGCTAGTTCACCTCTGCCTACCCCTTCGGGGATATAAGTGTGATTTATGTATGTATGTATGAATATGCAACTAAGCGACGGCGAAAATGGCCATTTCTACCATATGGTAGGTGTATCATATTATGTATAATCACCACACAATAAAGGTCAAGTTCGAGCCGTGTTAGCCATCGTAACCGGTTGTGTAACCACAACACAATTGTGTGCCCTTAATTGTTGTGTTGCGTAATTGCAAACGGCGCGGTTATGAGATTAACTTTCAAATACGCCGATTCGATTTTGAACCCTACTAAATATTTACTAATATTCATAAATAAATCACGCCTATTTAATTTATCCCGCTTATTGAAGAAGAAGAAGAAGAAAGAAAGAAAGAATATTTTGGGATGATCTGGGATGCTTGGAGTAGGATGATAGAAGGAAGCTTGTCGATGCGAGAGCCTGAAGCCTACACATTGACTTCGGCACACGTCGGCACCCTTCGGTGGTTTTCGCGGCGCTCGGATGGTTCGTCTTTGGTAGGCGGCCAAAGCGTAGACCATAGCCGTAAGTTTAGTGCCGCGATTACCCTTCTGACACCACTGTTGGAGACGTGCGTGGAGCCTGATTTCGGGGCGTTTGCCCTGCGGCTGTGTGCGTAGGTTGGGAGGGTGCTCCGGGTTTGCCTGTTTGAGCAGTATAAGTTCGTCCGCCGAGCCGGGAACTTCTGGGGTGAGCCGCGGCGCCCCGTGACTGGGTGCTGTGTCTTTTAGGAGGAGAGCCTGCCATAGGTGGCTAACGCGATGGGGGAGCGATGGATGGAAGGCTATCGCCATGTCTTAGGCCTCCATAAACGCGTTGAGAAGAGTCACCCAGGGGATATTAAGTGGGGGGAACTTCTGTACCCTTTGTGGCGGAGTTTCCACCGCTGCGATGGGATGCGTTACTTGCATTTGACCCTTGGCAAAAGAATGGATGGTAAAAGGAGACGCGCACAATGGCTCAATCGGGGAGCTAAGCGCGGAAAAGGCCCAGCTGAACTAAACTAACTGTCGACCATCGCTGGCGCGCGTTGCCGCTGCAACCCGTGGCGATGTTGGCACCGGATTCAATGTCCAGATGCAATTGCGTTAATGCCCGTTACGCAATATGTTTTGGTCGCATTAGCGGGTGCGGTGTACCTAATCGATAAACGGACACGGCTATCTGGACTGATCTCGCACCGGTCGACAGATATGCATATTCAACACATCTTCTTTGTATAAAAACTTGATGTGCCTGCGAATTCGGAAAATAACAATAAGTCGTACGTAGGTGGTTCAGGATTTAAATCATGGTGTCTCACACCCTGCCGGAGTGATAGGTTTAGAGTTCTGATCTTGAAGGGGGTACAGTAAGTTCATGCTCTCTCTCTCTCTCGCTCACCTCTGAAGTGACTGGATCACAGATCATTTCTCGACAGAATCTTGGGCATTAGAATTAGAATGCTGTCATACCAGTTCGTCGGTTTTTCGACATGGTTCTTGTAACTACGAGAGTAAGTAAGAGCTGGTAATGATGATGATACGCAGACCACACATTCTAGCAGAATAGCCATTGATCTCTCTCCCTGCGTGCCACAAGTAATACATATATAAATTCCCAGCTCCAACGGCATTCATCCTGTTACACCGGTGGGGGAGGGGGGGGCGCTATGGGAGTCAAGGCACAGTGTACCCAGAACAGTAGTTTATCTGCGGCCTGTCGGCGAGTTATTAGCCCTACTCTGCTTTGACGCTAGGGTTGTAACTTAAGCGGCGGCCGCGAATGTGCAATCACCTTGTACACGCGCGATCACACCGAACCCTTATGCGCCCGTATTTTATGTCAATGTGTGCATTACAGTGCGTGCCTACACGGCGGGCGCCGATTACGAAAGCACACATTCTAATGGGCAGCAGCCAGTTTGTATGAAGACGTATTACTGTTCTGGCTATACTGTGGTCAAGGGGAGGGGGGTTGTTGCACTAAGTGAATTACTGGGGTGGAGGCTGCGTTCCTGGGAATATTGAGAGTAATTTCCCAGTGAACTAGTTGCACAAAAATCGATCTCGTGGGCGATTTCGCTCTCAGGTTTATTTTTATCTTACCTTAATATAAGTGCGCTTGTTGAGTTAATGCTTTAAGCATATCGCTTCATAAATACAAAAGAGATGTACTCAAAATCGGATACGTGTAACCAGTAAATTATTTTTATGTGGGGTTTGTAATAAAACAACGTGCTCGATTCGTCTGACATGAACGAACTAATTTGTTGAAGTTTTTTGTACATCAACATTAGTTATAAGTTTATATCGACTTGGCATTACTTATTTTGAGTACAAAACAATAGTAATCAGTCTAATAGTAACAAGGGGAGAGTGCAGTATGCCTAAGTATAATGACGGGTCTCCAAAATTCCGTAGGTGCCCCGTACACTTGAGTCATGAGTTAAAGCTCTGCTCCTGACTTCCCTGTGCAACACTATGGACCCGGTACTAGCACGGTGAATCATGTTTTAACACTTTAGTCGCAACTTTTATTAAAAACTTTTTAACACAAAATCACCAAGACAAACAAACAAGTAGATTGCCATTAATCACTTCGAAAGTCCAAATACCGATTTATCTACATTCCCAAATCCGCATTTATCGTTTCCGATATCGGAGAAACAATTCTCCTTTCTGGCTCCGGTCCAAGAGTAACTGATAATATGTTTTATTCCTCGCGTATACTCTTGGGCACGTCACACGATTTGTCAAACGAACTTTTCTTTAGTCTTGCTTACATGAGAAAGTATCAACATTTTCGGTCGACCTTGCTGATGCTTACATACATACATCACGCCTGTTTATCCCCGAAGGGGTACGCAGAGATTTATTAACACCTCACCTTAGCCAACTGTTTTAGATTCCACATAATACTATAACCTATTGCTATATACAGGGCATGTTAATAGCGGTACTGTTGGGTGGTATACCAGGAACGCTATAGCCCATTCCTCATCACTATTATAAGTCACTTATTTGTTGTAAAGATGGGTAATTTGAACTAAATTGAGTTGAGTGAGGCTGTCGGCCTGCGCTTGCGTAAACTATGCAACGTTCGCTAAGGGGCGAGCGCTAAGCGTATCGAGTTCGTCATTGCTTCGCAAGGCACGTCGAGCCGTTCGTTCTGGCTGTATCTGCTTGCAGTCGCTTAAACGCACTGGACCATCGTGGTGGGTATTGCCCCTTCCTGTATTATTTCAGTGCATCAGACACACTAAGCCGTGTGGTGACGGCAGAGTAGAATACAATTGTCACCACCCCAAATCTCTCCCGTGGGTGTCGTACAAGGCGACTACGGATAAACCAGTGATAAGGAATGGGCAGCAGCGTTCCTCTTATACCACCACATATCAACCTAGCAATATACTGCGACTTTTGAGCCCGATAAATGGCAATAAGCTCGCCACCTATTACATGGGACCTAACATAATTGGCGAAACGTAGGTGCTAGTTCACCTCTGCCTACCCCTTCAGGGATATAGGCGTGATTTATGTGTGTGTGTGTGTGTGTGTTAGACACTAAAGGGCTGTTATGATGATGACAAAATTGAGTCACGTTTAATACATTAACAAGTGCCGTTCCATTGTCTAATCGTTAATCTATCTATACTAAATACTAATATTACAAAGCTGAACAGTTTGTTTGGTTGGTAAAGGCCCTACGGAAAAAAATAAGGGTTTTTCAAATGCATTTATCTCGTAATCTATTATAAGCAGGTATTTGATACTCAGAATTGTGTAAATTGGGCATCTATGAAAGGGCTCGGAGCAGTCCGTTACCCGATTAAAAACATTTCCTCGATAGAAAAAAAAAATCAAAGTAACCTCTGATTATTTAAAAATTTTCAATATAACAGTTAAACGGCTATACATTAAAAAGGTGAGACTTGTATCAGTGTAAAGTGTATATAATTTCCTAGGGATTGCTCGGCGATAATTTGAACAAAAACTGTTAATATAGTCACAGTTAATTGAAGTTTGATTTGGCGCTTACGTCAAATTTATTGAGCAGGGTACGCTGCGCTCTGTCTCGCTTTCGAGGCCGTGCAGCACAATACAGCTATCTCAATCAACTTCGAGCTACAAGTGCCGCCACTTCGATACAAATATTTTTTTTCGTAGGGCCTTAAACGCGCTAATCTCAGTAACTACTGGTTCAAATTAAAAAATATTTTTGTTGGATAGGTTCATTTATTGAGGAAGGCTGTATAACAACCCAAATTAACGCGAGCGAAGCTGCGGGCGACCACTAGTTCATCATAATTAGCATCAACGTGACCGTGCCCTTGATCCCATCATATTTGGGGTCGGCGCAGAATGTCCTCTAAAATTGTAAAGTTTAACAATAATGCTTATTACAGAAATGTGTCATTATCGATCAGACCATTAGTTTAGTTACACATGGAATCGAGGCGATGGTTGCAACGTTGGTGACCTTGTAGTTAATTTTGTGCCGAACGCGGCGCGTATGTAAACAGCCTTATTGCGCGAGATCGCACACGGAACATGCCACAAATTACGGTAGGTTAGTAACATTGGTGGCAATACTAATGCTGCGTCCACACTTGTAGGCGTAGATTCGTGTTCGCGTCGTCCCGATGAAAATTCGTGCTATGTCAACGATGAAGTGCTTGGCGAGATAAAGAAAAAGTTCACTACGTCGCGTTAATATTGATTTTCAAAAGTGTTCCAGGTGGACCCCCGGTGGTCCACGGGAGACTCGAAGGGGGTCCACGAAAGTGTATCTGGTTTAATTTGTCAAGAACAAAAATGTTGACTTGACTTCACGTATCAATTAATTAATTAACCAAACAAATCTAACTCTTTTTTAGAAACTGTTAATTCGTGGTCGGGACTCAGCCGCAACGCAAATTTCCATAATTAGGTCTAATCTTCAAAATTGTTTGTAGGGCTAAGGGAATATATGGCAGTAATATAGCTGCAGGGGGTCCACCGGAACTGGCAAAATTTTGAAAGTCGTCTATGAGGAAAAAGCTTGGGAACCTCTGATCTAGAAAGTCGCAGTCTACTAAGCGTGCCAAGTGTAGTCAACCACGCGAACTTTGTCGCGGTAAAACCCTTGATGTGCGGCAATTTACCGACACCCACTCGAAATGCATTTGGTATTCGCGATAGCCCGAATTTTTGGCCAGACGTCGTCGTGTAGCGACAACGCAGTTTTGTTATCTGTTGTTTTCCGAAAAAAATAATGTTTCTTTCTTTCTTCTAATATATAATGTGATATGTATCTTTTTGTGTATTAAATAGAGTTATATTTTATATCGCTATCTTAAAAAGTGCGCGTCGCGTCTCGGTGTGAATTGACCCTAAGAAGTGCAGTTTTATTTAGGGAGACGCGTTATACGAGTATATCTCGATCGGTCCACGCGCGTAACTTTGTCACCGAGACGAAAATATTCTAAATATCTCCGGTCTCACGTATAGTAAGTACCCATGAACTAACACTTGGGATTCCGTCACGGAGGCGGAGTGTGGCAAAAAAACAAATAGTTGGACACACGCCGAGGGCGTCCACGTGTTTATTTCGATTCGGATATAGCGTCGGTTCCTATTTCTGTTTGAATAATATGATACCCTATACCTAATGCAGTCTTATATTTGCTGTAGTACCTGTGCATTTTGAAAGAAACTTTATTTGCGTGTGCCGTATGGTAGCGGCAGGGCAAAATATTGTCACCACCTCCCAATTTGTCCTGTGGGTGTCGTAGACTAAGATTAACAATAGTATTTTTTTTGACTACCCTAGACAGGAAGCTCTTGGTCTTTTGGCCTTCATCTTACCTGATCGTAAGTGGCAATAAGGGCCGAAGTCGGAATCGAGCTTCACATGGAACCCCCAACCACAGAGGGGCTGACTATCTTCTCAAATTGTCGAAACTACAATGCTGTTAACATTATTAATATGGCGACAGATTTTGATAAGATGGTGGTAGCTAGCCAGGCGGGCTTGAAAAAGTCCTACCACCACCACCATTCAAACCGAATACAAATTTATTTGTACTTCTCGCGGGATTGAACCCGGGGCCTATGGGTCTAATTCCGGTGGCCGAACCACTAGACCACGGAGGTGGGTAAAAAATTAAAACAATAAAGTGGCACTGGCGCCAGTGTAAGGCTAACACGCCGTACGCTTGAACAACCGTGACGTGGACAAGATGCCTAAGGCCAACCAATAATTGTAGATTTTCCATCAAGTGCACAAAACGAATCATTTTTGACTTTTAGCCTTTTAGCAGCCCGAGCCGAAGGCGAGGGCTGATAGTAATGTCGAGAATAAAAATTGTTTTGTGGACGAGGTAGAAACTCTGCTTTTCACTTCAATTGCGAGGAAATAAAGCAGTAGTTTATCATAACATTTCTTAAAATTCAAACTAAAATTAATACAGTTTTGGATACCGAAGGAAAAGTTTTTCCCATTGATATTAGGTTTGGGCTGCAGACCTATACAGCCAAGTATTAAAGTAATTTTGAAATATTAATTTTCGTAAATTAATTTAATAACCTACCGTACCTACTTGAATTAAAATTTTTATATCTTTTATGTCCTAAAAACACACTAGGCAAATAAATTTAAGTAAATATTAAAAAATAACAAATTCTATCTCTGAATTTCTCATTGTTTGGCTGCATGGCTCATTTTCTTTGCCTTAATATAGACACATTTATGAGTAGATACTTTAATGCTCTAGAGCACAAAATTCGATTTTGTGCAGCCTATATATCCTGCACAAATGAGCACTTTCAGAGCATGAGAAGTGAAAATATAATTGTATAATACGGCTGTTGTTGCTGCACGTTGCTGTCGTGGGACAGCCGTGCAGGTGTACAAGCTTCCATATCTAGTGATTCATACAATACAACACTGACGACCGTGCCGTGCCTACACACGGCGAATTAACCGTAGATTTTAAAGGCGAAAAACCGTGTGTGTACAAGCGGCCTAAGTCTCGTAAGCCTCTTAATAGAACACAATCAAAAACAGTTTTATTTGACACAAAAACCAGTGGTTGCCAAAGTTTTCTTGTGTTAAGGTCACGTGTAAGGTGACTCCAGAAATATCGCAATATCGCACACCACGCAAAAACTAAATTCATCTGACGCATCCCACTCCACTGTCGGGAATGTTGATCTTAGAGAATATTATATTATGTATCTACCCTCAATTTTGTGAAGAGTTTTAAGCGAGGGATTTGTTATGATAACATTCTGCTGCTGGATATGAAATTGAATTATTAATGTTATCGTTTACGCAGTATGTATTTGTACTTACGAGCTTTATAAATGGAAAACCACAGTAACGATGCTAACGAGTTTCATGAAATATATATTACATATAATTTAGGAAAAGTAGTCTGCCCCTTTAGATAAGTGGCCCGTATATTCGAATAAATACAAATGTATTAAATGTATTACAGATAAAACAACATGGCGACCGCCGTTTCAAATGTAAGAGAAGCTGTCAAAATTGACACTTGTATTCTATTCGTTCGAATAGATTGGTCAGTTGTCTAGAGGGGCAGATCTCTTAGGGAAGCCTAGTAGTGGGTAAGGCCCGTTTCGATTCGTGGTGCCCTGCGAGGTTCTCTTAGAAAGAAAGAAATAAAAGCATTTATTGATCTAGGTGATATACAATAATTAGGCAGCGGCAATTATACAATAATTAGGCTCGGGTGATGTCTATCATCGATAAACCCTTTAGATAATGTTCGAATGCAATGCTTGAGGATCCACCAAGGCCTTCGCCTTTCCCGAAAATCCCGCTAGATGTTGTATAGGCCCCTCGGCCAACAGCCTAGATCGTCTAGAGGTAGGTTACATGTCATATTGGACAGTTGACTGAAAAGGGACAACACCAGATTTAAACACTTCTTAAACAAAACAGGTCCTAAATATTTTTTGTAATAACACCGTTATAGCGTATAGTTGTGAATTTGCCTCCGTTTCCGCTCTTATTCCCAACGCGCTAAGAGTTCGCCCGCGGGAAATCTTCGTGATGCTCACCGAAGTAGTTTATTTATATATAAATATTTGATTTTAGGCTCGGCGGAGGCGTGCCTGTTGACGCACACGCCCTGCTGTGTCATATAGCAGCTGTGTTACGAGGTTCCGTCACTCGTAACAAATATTACGGACCATAATGTCATGATTGTGACTATTAAAATGCCACCTGAATACCGACTTCCGCCCGCGATATTGACTGATTTATTTCTTGAGGAGATTCCTGACAAGGAATTAGACGATTTTACTTATTGCAGCGACCCTGAGGCATTGATTGAACTCAATGGCGCAGTGGCTAAGGGCGCATCATCATCATCAACCCTTTAATGGCCCCACTGCTGTGGCACGAGCCTTCCCTATTGATGGAAGAATTTAGGGAGATTGTGCCATAACCCACCACGGTTGCCTGTTCCCCAGCAGTGGGGACATTGAAGGGCTCGTGGTGATGGTGATGACCGGCCCAGATAGGAACGGGGCAAGCGAATGATGATTTTGGACAGTTTCGGACTGTCCAAGTTTCTTCGGAAGTTACCTCGAGGCATTATGTCGGTTTATGTCAAGTTCAAGTCACAGTTGATGTGGTTTAAGCAAGGTCATTCGTCAAGAGCACCTTTCGTACTTGTGGTTGTCTCGTGACTAAAGCAAACTAATGCTCAAATCCATCATCAGAAAGATTACAGAAAGTCGTAAGGGTGCTTTTACAGCAGAGCTGTGCGAGATGACTACGCGGCGTGCGAGGAAAAAACCGTCCAATACTGTTCCTACAATACGGAAATGGAGCAATCATATTGGTGGATTTTTCCTAGCGCAACGCTTAGCTACCTCGCACATATCTGGCGTGAAAGCAGCCTAAATGTTATGCGGCAACCGCTAGTGTGGTAGGGGGTGGTGTCAATATTCTATTCTGCTCTGCCGTCACCGACAAGAGTTAGGATCGTGCAAATGGCAGCTGTCATATTCGTAAAATGTATATTTTGATCTATCTCTTTCGCACATAATACATACATAAATCACGCCTTTTTATCTCCTAAGGAGATGTGAATTACAGGTGAATTAACAACCACGTTCCGCCAATTATGTTAGGTAACAGGAGCGAGCTTATTGCCATCTATCGGAACTGCAAATTGCAGTTTTTTGGTAGGAACGCTACTGCTGCTGCCCATTACTCATCGTCTTATGACGTCTTAACCTTAATCGCCATGTACGGATACCCGCTGGTGAGATTAGGGGTGGATTCTACTCCACCGACACGGCTTTCGCACATATCGTTTTTATATTTTTGCTTCCTGGACCCATCCGGCACGGATAATAGTATTTTAAGCCAATATTATGTTAAGATCAAAAATTAATATAAAACTTAACACATTTTTATCATTAAAGTGCTTTGCAGTCAAATTTCAGTCTTATTGTTCATAGAATAAGGTACAAAAAATTCGCCTATTGTTTTTTGTGCGAGTTGTTTTTGTAACGCCTCGCAACGAGAACGCTTTTTATTGATACAATTAGTTTTTCGTGTGCCCTGAACTGGTTTTTGCTGGTAACTGTTGAAGTTTAATGCGGAGCTTATTCGGTTGCCGGTGAGCCAAATTGTGCCGTGGCAGTGTACTGTAGGATCCTTTTTTGCTTGTCGCAGATGCGGGCAAGGGGTCGCGGAGTAGTAACCTCGTGCGCCTGCGCAGGTCCGCGCTCGGCAAGTCTGCGCCGACGCTATCCGTCCACGTGGTAAGTCTGAATACATTTTAAATTGCAAAGAAATTACCTGTGAGGCTCTCCGCGGCAGTATTTTCTCCCCCATGAGATGCCGTCCTCCCACGGGGGACGCCTGCTATGGAGGTACCCTCATAGGGAGTGCTTGACTGCAAGGCTTGAGGACAAGGTCTTCGCCTTACCCAAAAAACCAGGTAGATGCTGTAATCGCGCACAACAGCCAAGTTCTCCCAAAAAATAAAAGCAAAGAAATTATATACATTATATTTATTCTTCTTCAACCTCCTGTCTTGTTACCAGTTTACCTGGGGTCGGTGCAGCATGTTTCCTCTTCCATTAATATCGATCAGACGTCATCAAGCCATCCGCTCCCTTTTGATTTAATCATCCATCACACCGGAAAGGTGCTAATGAGGAATGAATGTATAGAAAAGAGACATGTCGAGAGATCGCTGAACGGAGAGATCGATTGGGATGACAACATTCCAATCCATACTGCTCAAGGTATTGGCTTAGGTTTTACAGCCGGCCGCGGTCTGCCTGACTCCAACTCTCTTTGGGTATGCGGGTGTTGGTGGTTTGCCCTCCAACCATTCGGTTGCCTTAAGGTGCTTATTGGTCTACACTGGGCAACCTCCCTTAGTCGACTTTTATATATACGACACCCCTGGCACATTATACGTTATTTTTTCGCTCCCAGACCAGCATGGAAGACCAGTACCTACCTGTGTAGTATATTTTAGACACCAATCTCATGACAGGCCTGTGTGATCGTTGCTTGCCTTATATAATTGTAGGTTGCTGCTCCATGCATGACTGCAGATGCAAGCAGGACCAACGGCTTAGCGTGCCTTCCGAAGCTCAGCAGAATTCGAGACGATATATTTTTGGTCACCCTCCCAGTGTCCGGCCTTTGCCAAAGATCATGCATATATAATGGCAATTATTAACTCACTCCGACAAAGTCATAAGAGAAATATCTTAAGGCCTTAGTTAGAGCACAAGTTAGACGTGTGGGCAGACTCGCTCGACCTAGAAACAACTTTAGCTTTGGCCTTTGGCTGTAAGGCTCCGAATAGAACGGCAGGCTTGGAACGAATCGGCATGGTATAGTGCATTGATTCGCAAAGTAATCCAGGTGGACCCCTGGAGGTCCACTCGAGGGCCTACGTTGGCGTGACAAAAAATGCGGGCGGGGGGGGGGGGGGGGCGCATTTTTTTTAAGATGCTTACTTAGCAACTGCAATTTTTATTTCGGCCCATGGGTCATGGATCCGGGATTTTTATGATTTTTGTAGTGATAGTGTGTAGGTATTTGGTATGTCTGAGAATAGTTCGTCTTACTGCCGCACTCAGAGACGTCAAATATCGTTAATGAGTACTTAACCTCAAAAAATGACAACTCAAAACTAGTCGCTATTCTTGTCGCGTCTATGGTCTAGATTTGAATAACATTTTTTGACGTTAAGTACTCATTAACGTTATTTGACGTCTCTGAGTGCGGCAGTAAGCCTATTTTTTGGGCTATGACTTGGGACCTAACCTAATAAACTTTAATTCACCATTGTTTAATTCACCTCTGCCATATCCCTTCGGGGATATAGGCGTGATTTATGTATGTATGTACAAATATTTATGTCAGGTCGGTGATAACTTTTTAAACACGCACAGCTGCATGTATTTATAAATCAATGCACGATATTGAGCTTAGTAAAAAAAACGTGCTTAACCTTGTTATTGTTTTTGTGTTGTTTGAAGAGGTATCTTATCTTAAGCGACACTCACATTCGACAAGTGAACGATAGTCATACGTCATACGCACAGCATACAAATCAACTGTCAAACATGTTTACATAATAAGATGCCGAATATTGTTATTTACCTACTGTTTGAGAAACGAGTGTCACTATCAGTCCGATATGATGTTAGTTAAGTAGCTTCCGAGCGAAAAAATAATGTAGAATGTGGACGTGGAGAAAATCTCCCCAGGGAAAAGTAAACATTTTCCTCTCGCTCTAACTCCCACTAAATCCCGAGACAATACACTGTTGAGTGGTGGAGAGATTTTGTCCGAGTTCTGTGCTAGGTGCTATGTGGGGGTATTCTAAACTCTACTTATAAGGGAGATTGACTCGCGCCGTACTGCGTTTTGTGTGTACTATGCCTTAGCTAAGGTGACGCGTGATTAGTCATATGGGCACAACATACGAGGTCTCTTTTTTGTGTATAACGAAAAACAGCTGATGCGTTTGTTTCTCTTTATTTGTTTAGGGACTTTTGTAAATATGATTAGGTACAGTCCCATCGTGACTGTTTCTTAGTACGTATATACTATAGATATAAATCTAATATTGTGATTTTAATATGAACATTTTATAAATGTAAGAAAAACATACGGGTGCGAATTGAGTAACCTCCACCGTTTTTTCGTCGGTCAAAAAATTTGTACAAAGAACAGTGGACGCGGGTTCGGTTCCCGCATCAAGACTATAATAATTTTTCGAACTTTTTCTAACCAAAATATTGTTTATATTCTCATCTAACAACTGATGCTAATGTCGCGTTTTGTTTCAGAAAGAGCCATGTACTGTATCGAGGCGGCCTTCCCGGCTGCCGCCGCCGCCTCCCCACCACAGGCTGTCACTTGTGGTGAGTTACTGTTGCTCTGTTTGGAAATAGTTTGATAATGATGGAAATGTTGAATGTGGAATGGATGGTTTGATGGATGGAATGGATGGTTGGGTGGTTGGAATGGATGAAAAAAAATCGAAATGAAAAAAAGAAATAAAAAAAAGGAAACGACCCTACTTAGGGTAGGAGAGTAAGGGCAGGGATAGGAAGAAGCTGATGATGGAAACGTCCGAACGCTGGCTATCAAATCAAATAGTTTCGCCGTCTATTACATGAGACTGTTATATAATTGTTCAGAGGACCTCGATGGCGCAGTGGCATAGCGCGCTCGGCCTCCGATTGCGTAAACTAAGCAATGTTCGTCAAGGCCGGTCGTTGGTTGGTTGACCAAAAATGTATTATCTCGAGTTCCTCCGTGCTTCGGAAGGCAATTTAAGCCATTGGTCCCGGCTCCGGTGGATAATACCCACCAATCCGCGTTGGGTCAGTATGGTGGGTTATTGCCAATACCTATAGGGAAAGCCTATGCCCCAATGGGGATATTAAAGGCCCGGTGTGGTGATGATAATGTGTTTTGAATGCGATATACAAAAATAAAATTGATGCTTTATATTAGACCCTTTTCAGATGTACGCGCGATTGAGACGCGTTTCGTTATACCTACATTGCTCGATATTAAGTAGCATAGAGGCTACTAAGGATGCTTAATAGCGAGCAATGTATAACGAAACATGTACTACCTACATCTGAACGGGCTCTTATTTTATACAATTAATCCGTGTGTTGTCGTGTGTAAGGGCCGATTTCACCGCAGAATTAAACGCGATCAGTTGAAGTTGAACTCGGTTTATGCTCTAAACTAAGTTCCGCTACCAATTAATCAAAACCAAGTTTTATTAAACTCAGTTTCTGTGAGAGACGCTGAAATCGGCCCTAAGTCTCGTACACGCGGAAGTCTCGCGGAAGCACCCCAAGTGTATCTATCTATGCACGTGGCACGGTCAAAAGGTTTACGTATTTGCGAATTCGATCGCGTAGCAAACGAAATAAAAAAAAAAGAAATAATCTCGCTTCTATTGCCCGTTCGCATCAACAACGCCCGTCTCCCCCAAGAGACTTTAGACAACATCACCCTGTCCTTATCCCTCTTTGGGGTAGGCGCAGTAGATATTAAGATATACCTACTGCTTTTTCCACTCGCTGCTGTCATGTCATTTCCTTCGTCACCTGCATAATATCAATACGACTTGAGAATTGACGGCCGCCTTGGTCGAATGCTCAGATCGCTGGGCATTGGCCAAGAGGTCCCGGGTTCGAATCCTGGTAGGGGCAAACTTTGTGATGACCACAAATGTTTGTTTCCGAGTCATGGTTGTGTGTATGTTTATGTAGTATGTTTTCAACATTTGTATACATAATTATATTAAAAATATGTCCGTCATCTAGTATCCATAACATAAGTGCTTAGGCTACTTACTTTGGGCTAGAGAATAGGTGTGAGTGTAAAAAAAAAATACTTTACACGATCTATCCATATTTTCAGTGATCTTCCTCTACTTTTTCCATCAACATTCATGTCCATACAACTTATACCTATAGTCACATTCACGGCATTCCGTCTCATTGCGATATATGTGATTGTGATAGGGATGACAACATTCCAATCCGTACTGCTCAAGGTTTTGGCTTAGGTTTTACAGCCGGCCGCCTGCCTGACAACCCTCTTTGGGTGTGCTGTTGTTGGTGGTTTGCCCTCCACCATTCGGGTGTCGCAAGGCGCTTATTGGTATATACCGGGTAATCTGTCTTACTGCCGCACTCAGAGACGTAAATTAACGTTAATGAGTATTTAATGTAAAAAATATTAATTAAAATCTAGACCATAGGGTCTAGAATAGCGACTAGTTTTGAATTGTCATTTTTTGAAGTTATGTGCATTGACGTTATTTGACGTCTCTGAGTGCGGCAGTTAGTCGAGCTTTACGATGCCCCTGGGATGAGTCGGGGCTGGCACATTTGTAAGTTTTTTTTGCGCTCCCAGGCCAGTATGGAACTTGTAGATTATATTAATCCAATTAGCCGTGTGGTGACGGCAGAGCAGAACACAATTAATTGTCACCACCCCCATCTCTCCCGTGGGTGTCGTACAAGGGCGACTAAGGGTAAAGACAGCGATGAGTGATGAACAAGCATCATTCCTCTTATCCACCTACCAATATACTGTTAGGTTATCGATAGATGGCAATAGGCACGCCACCTATTACATGGGACCCTTACTTAATTGGCGAAAAGTGGGTGTTTAATTCACCTCTTCCTCCCTTCGGGGATATAGGCGTGATTTATGTATGTATGTATGTGTGCGCCGAAAATCTTGACTTCGTCCCCCAAGACTAAAGTCGTTCTTGCTTGTATTTAATGAGAAAAAAGCGAGTCTATCTGCCGCACTCATAGACGTCAATTCACTTTAATGTGTATTTAATGTCAAAAATTTTCATTCAAATCTAGACCATAGACCCGGCAAGAATAGCGACTAGTTTTCAATTGTCATTTTTTGACGTTAAGTACTCATTAACGTTATTTGACGTCTCTGAGTGCAGCAGTTAGGCCCGTTAAAATAATATGGTGTGCCAAGGCTATCTATTAGTTCTAGATGTGGATTTGTTGTTTTGCAATATAGTGAGTGTCCTTTGTCTAACGTTGATTTACATAAAAACCGACCGTGTAACTGAATAGTCTGTCCTGCGGTCGAGCTGCGATTGCATAAACTAAGCAATGTTCGCTATGGCTGGTCATTGGATGGGTGACCAAAATTTTTTTATCTCGAGTTGCTCCGTGCTTCGGAAGGCATGCTAAGCCGTTGGTCCCGGCTGCATCTGCAGTCGTTAATACCCACCAACCCGCATTGGGCCGGCGTGGTGGGTTATAGCCCAATCTCCCTATATTCTTCCATCCATAGGGAAGGCCCGTGCCCCAGCAGTGGGGACATTAAAGGGCTGGTGATGATGATGATGATGATGATGAATATAGTGAGTGTCCTTTGTCTAACATTGATTTACATAAAAACCGACTGAGAAACTGAATAGGCTGTCCTGCGGTCGAGATGACGTGTTGTCGCCGCGCGACCTTCGTGGTAAATGAATCTGTTATGTCATATTACGTTGATTATATCACAACAATTGGATTGGATATCGTTTAGCAAAATGGAGTTGAGCCCGACAGTGCAGTGGCTTAGTACTCTCGGCTTGCGATTGCGGAAACCGAGCGATGTTCGCTGAGGCCGGTCGGTGGATGGGTGACCAAAAGTATTAATTTGCTGTTGAAATAAAGAGGACATTAAAGTTTTGTTTTTCTGTTGCTTGGGCCTAATAACTATACATACATACATATGTCGCGCCTTTCTCCCACAGGGGTAGGCATCAGAGATCCCATTTTTCCACTTGCTACGATTTCTTACAATTACTTCTTTCGCTTCATCCAATCTCATTAATCTCTTCATGCATGCCCGTCGGTTTCGGGTACTCTTGACCTGGCCCCTTTTTTTAATAGAATTTCAATTTGATTATGAAAGATCCGACTAAGCCTTCGTTCCTTCCTTCCCATTTCCATATTATTTTCTCTATTCACTTGTGCCTTAGAAATCCTTTTTGTCATTCTCCTTTCTTTCATTTTTCGACGTGACCAAACAATGCGAGCACCCTTTTCTCAATTCTTGTCATTCTCATTACGTCTTCTTTCAAACCACACCTTTCTCTTATCACACTGTTGTACAATCGATCGTTCAGCCTTACCCCAGCCATCCAGTCTTCTTCAACGCTCTCATTCCACTGATTCTATTCTACATTCATGCTTCTTTTTCTATACCCACCCTATACCCATACATTTATGTCGGGACCAGCACTCCATTATGAACAGCCATAATAATACGAGCCTATTTAGTTCCGGATTACGAACTATTAGATGTCGTTAAAAGGCTATAATGCCTTTGTAAATACGTTTTTTTTTTTTTAATCTTTATTTTAATTTAGGGGCTTTTGTCTACAAAAAGACATGTCAGTCCCATCGTAACCTAATTAAAGTTTACAAAAAATCTACTAATAGATGCACAGCGGGAACGACGAGAATCAGTGATCCACAATATTCCAACTAACAATTTTGCAGACTCGGATGTTGGTTCCGCTAAAATATTAGTTAGTGCTCCTAAATCCTGACTATTGATATTTAACTTTTGGATCACTAAGTCCCTGTCGCTCCTATATTTTATGCATTCTACCAGTATATGCTGGACATCATCTATCGTGCCACATACGTCGCAGTTAGGAGAACTAGTTTTTTTCATAAGAAAAGCAAATTTGTTTGAAGGATAATGTCCAGACCGTAATCTATGCAACATTACAATATATTTCCTATTTAACTTATTATTAAAAAACCACGGTATTCGAGGAGGTTGACATTGCATGGTCTTGAACCAAATACCTTTGTCTTTACTTCGTTTGTCAAAATATTCTTTAAATTGTTCATGACAAATATCTTTAAAGGCGGTAAGTAATTCAGTATAGGTAGGTAAAATAGTGTAAACCGAACCAGAACTCGAAGCCAATTTCGCCAAATTGTCAGCCTCCTCGTTACCTCTTAAACCTATGTGGGATGGAATCCATTGCAATCTGGGGCCTGCACCTCTCGTTTCCTTCATTCTGTGTATAATGCTTAACACTTCGTAGGCTATCAGAGTACCTCTGCTATAACCAGAGGCGCACCGAGCCAAGTGTTGTAAGGCACTTCTACTATCAGTAAGTATTACGTAATTTCCATCAAGTTGTCCTTCAATATATTTAAGAGCTTGCGAGCCATCTTAGAACTCGCTTCCGTCTAATCAGACCCAAGTGCGGGTTTATAAAACCCATAATTTGCCTACATTGTTTACTATCAGTGTTGTCCTTCCGCGGTTAGTGGTTATATAACATTAGTTATGAGCGCTCTGTAACCTTTTATCAGTCCCATTATAGTCCTATTTATAGGTCAGTTAGAAATAATTGAACAATAGCTCGTTTGATTATCAATTATTTTATTATTGTGGTGGCGACAGGACAGAAATAATTGTCACCACCTGAATATCTCCGCGGGTGTCTTGCAAGGCGACTTAGGGTTAAAACAGTGATGAGGAATAAGCAGCGGCGTAATATATAACCATTTATTATCATAATCAGGTCCCTAAATGAGACCAGTACTACGGCACAGGCATTCCGATAACGCCTTTAGCCCCTTTCACGGGTATGGCATAAAGGTGGGTTTAGACGGTGCGAGTCCGTCTTACCCTACAGGACAGGCCGTGGAGGGATGTAGAATAGAATAAAATAGAATATACTTTACTGTACATCAACATTTTGAACTTAAAACTAATGACATTAGATATGTTTAACGATTGTACAATGGGCGGCCGCTACGATTAATCTCTTCCAGATACTGGATATATTAGCATTACCACCTCCCTCCCCGTGGCGGGTTGCCCTTCACATCTTCGGGCATAAAATCCCCGACTGATGTGACCCTATACGCGGTGGTCGCTATTGTAGCGGCTACGTCAAAGCGCTACATAAACAAAGTGTCGAGTAACCGAGAAATGGTTGATCAGCAAAAAGTACGACAGCTCACGATAACAATGGAGTCAAACCAACTGTAGACCTAATGACTGTGGTGATAAGGCAGAACGAGAATAGCACGTCCTGAATCACGATTACAAAGTTTCTGGAGGAACTCAGAATATATACAAGATCCGACGAAGTACAGTCGGACCGCGGTCCCCGAGTGCACACCTGGCTCGGAGGTGGATCTTCCCTTTTTCGCTGAGTATGCGGCGACATTACCGCATACCCACACTATCAACAAATAGGCTTCTTCTTCTTCTAGAAGCACGGAGGAACTTGAGAAAAATTTTCGACCACCCATCCAATGACAGTGTTTTGGGGACATTGCTTTGTTCACGGAATCGTAAGCCCAGCGCGCTAGCTAGCAACTCCGTTTGCCGTCTAGCTTGACAACGGTTATATATTACTAAAAAGAGAAAATGAATAATTTGCCCGGTAGCCATTTAATGTTAGCACGATGACACACTTTGCTTAAATCGCATAATCGTTGATCATATTACAAATGTCATCGGAATGTGCGATTGTATCATCTTTGTTACGCATCTAATACTGTCGCTTTCATGCGCCAATAGAGACGAAAACTCACACTGCCGCACTCAGAGACGCTAATTAACATTAATGAGTACTTATAATGTCAAAAAAAATATTTAAACCTAGACCGAGAATAGCGACTAGTTTTGAACTTTTGAATTGTCATTTATTGTATTAATTAGGTACGTTAATTGACGTCTCTGAGTGCGGCAGTTAGCGGTCAGATATAGCAAAGATTTATAGTTTATCACTTTCTTCTTTCTTCCTGCCATGTTCCCAGTTTATCTGGGATCGGCGCAGTATGTTTCCTATTCTAATATCACGGTCAGACGTCGTCAAGCCATGTCCCTTTTGATTCATATCATCCATTACATCAGAATGGTACATACATAAATCACGCCTATAATTTTCCCCGAAGGGGTAGGCAGAGGTGAATAAACACCCGCGTTTCGCCAATTATGTTCTGTCGCATGTAATAAATAGGTGCCGAGCTTTTTGCCATCTATCGAGCACGTAAATTGCAGTAATATTACTCATCGCTGACTTAAGCCTTACTGCCGCACTCAGAGACGTCAAATAACGTTAATGAGTACATCTAGCCCAAAGTAGGTAGTAGCCTGAGCACTTGTGTTATGGATACTAGATGACGGACATATTTTTAATATAATTATGTATATAAATGTTGAAAATATACTACATAAACATATACACAACCATGACTCGGGAACAAACATTTGTGGTCATCACAAAATTTGCCCCAACAAGGATTCGAACCCGGGACCTCTTGGCCAATAGCCAGCGATCTGAGCATTCGACCAAGGCGGCCGTCAAAAGAATGTATATATGTAATAATGTATAGTGTGGTGTATGTAATAATGTATAGGTAGGCCGTGTGGTGACGGCAGAGTAGAATACAATTGTCACCACCCCAAATCTCTCCCGTGGGTGTCGTACAAGGCGACTAAGGATATATCAGTGATGAGGAATGGGCAGCAGCGTTCCTCTTATACCTACCACCTAGCAAAGAACTGCGACTTTTGTGCCCGATAAATGGCAATAGGCTCGCCACCTATTACATGGGACCTAGCATAATTGGCGAAGCGTGGGTGCTAGTTCACCTCTGCCTACCCCTTCGGGGATATAGGCGTGAATTATGTATGTATTTATGTATGTAATAATGTATAGTGGTCAGTCGGACTATAAAAAACTGTTATAGAATGTACAATCGATTGTCAACCTTAACCTGTTTGAGAGAGAGAAGATTAGAAATACTGAGCCACTTTGACTGTACTATACTCAACTTGTTCAACTTGAGGAATAAATTACATTGTTCCACTGTGGATTAATTAATATAACGATAAACGAGTATTCCCCCTGTGCCATTCAAGGTTACTCATTCATTAGCTTGGAAGTTCGCAATCTTTCCGTGCAGGAAGTAATTTTCCGCTGCTCATAATATCTATTACGACTAAGTAATTAAAACTTAACATTTATCTAAGCCAGCCTGTACCTAAGAGTTTAACGTGCCTTCTGAAGCACCGAGGAACTCGAGATAATACATCATAATTTTTCGAAAGTATTTTTCTAACCACCAAAATCTTTGTACTAATTTTTCTAACATTTATATAATGTTAAAATTAAAATCGAATAGTTAATAAATTTTTGGTAACCCATATCCAAGAACCGGCCTTAGCGGGCGTTGCTTGGTTTACGCAATCGCGGGCCGAGCGTATGCCTTTTGGTATTCTATGGCTGCGAAATTGTGGCTTTCAATACACCTCGGTCCACCCTCTTCAACTTTTCCCCAACACGCCTTTCTCCTACAGGGGTAGGCAGAGATGACTTCTTTCCACTTCCTATATACGATCCTTACATACTTATTTCGCTTCATCCAATCTCTTCATGCATGCCCATTGGTTTCAGGTACTCTTGACCTAGCCCTTCTTTAATAGACTTTCAACTTGATTATGAAAGATCCGCCGAGGCCTTCCTCGTCCCAGTTCTCCATTCACTTTTGCCATATAAATCCTTTTGCTCTTTCTCCTTTCATCTATTCTTTCGACGTGACCAAACCATGCGAGCATCCCTATCTCAACTCTTGACTGTCATTTCGTCTTCTTTCAAACCACACCTTACTCTTATCACATTGTTGTACAATCTGTCGCTCAGACTTACCACAATTGAGTAAATAAACGGAACAGAGTGACAGCTTGTCCACTGGCTGCTAATAGGCGAGATTGGGTAAAACCCGGTTTACTCTCATACAGCCAGTGGAGAAGCTATCACTCTGTTCTGTTTATTTACTCACTAGTGGACGCCCGCGGCTTCGCTCCCGTTAATGTCGGTTAATATATAGCATATAGCCTTCCTCTATAAATGGGCTATCCAACACAAAAAGCATTTTTTAATTTGAGTCAATACTTCTTGAGATTAGCGCGTTTAACCAAACAAACAAACAAACTCTTCAGCTTTATATCATAATATTAGTATAGATATGGCCTTACTCCAGCCATTTTCCTCAACGCTCTCATTTCTACTGAATTCTGTCTACTTTTATGCTTCTCCCATACCCAACTTTCACTTCCATACATTAATGTCCGGACCAGCACTAATACTGGTATGTATAATTACCTATGTATATAGTTATGTAGAACCATATTATGATGGACCAATAAACGGGCAGTCGTCTTTAATTAATTTATTTATTTATTAAGGCACATCAACAATGTAAACACACAGCATTATACAAGAACAATCACATTAGACGAAAATCTAGGGTTTGCATCTATAACAGATATGCACAACATTAACTCAAACACAAAATAAACAGTTAGTTACATCTACTTAGCACACAATTCGACAAGACACTCACGTTGCACGCACGCAACGTGAGTGTCTTGTCGAATTCTCCCTGTCGCCCACAAACTCAAACGTTAAGTGATAGTATTTTTGTTCTGAATGCTGAGGGGCGGTTGAGAGAGTGGGCAGAGGCAGAGATTGGCGTCTTGAGTATTACTTGTCTCCCTACACGCTAACATACCAAATACCGATTATATTTTTTTCACTTCTCATGCTCTGAAAGTGCTTATTTGTGCAGGATATAGGCTGCGCAAAATCGAATTTTGTGCTCTTGAGCATTAACGTATCTACTCATAAATGTGTCTATATTAAGGCAAAGAAAATGAGCTATGCAGCCAAACACAATAAGAAATTCAGAGATGTTATTTTATTACTTACTTAAATTTATTTGCCTAATGTGTTTTTAAGGCATAAAATATATTAAAATTTTAATTCAGGCAGGTACGGTAGGTTAGTAAATTAATTTAAGAAAATTATTATTTCTAAATTAATTTAATACTTGGCTGTATAGGTCTGCAGCCCAAGCCTAGTATCAAAGGGAAGAACAATGTCCTTCAATATTCAAAACTGTACTAATTTTAGTTTGAATTTTAAGAAATGTTATGATAAACTACTGTTTTATTTCCTCGCAATCGAAGTGAAAAGCAGAGTTTCTAACTCGTCCACAAAACCATTTTTATCCTAGACATTACTATCAGCCCTCGCCTTCGGCTCGGGCTGCTAAAAACGATACGTTTTGTGCACTTGATGGAAAATCTACTATCACAGCATTGCCCTGCCTGTTCCCAGGTGGGCTCTGGCCGCTGCAGCTCGCCCGGCACCGGCCCCCTGTCCCCGGCGGAGGGGCCCCGCTGGCCGCACGCGCACCACCCGCACCCGCTGCACCACGCGCTGCTCTCGTCGAGCGTGAAACGCGGCAAGGAGCTGTGAGTGTTGGCACGAAGTATTGGCGCTCGGTGTGGCACCGGCGGGGAGTAAGCCTCTCTCTCTCAATCGCTACCTGCCACTCTCACTCATTGAGAATAATCGCAAAGTGACAGGTTTTTTTTTACACTCACACCTATCATCTAGCCCAAAGTAAGTAGCCTAAACACTTGTGTTATGGATACTAGATGACGGACATATTTTTAGTAAAATTATGTAAAATGTTGAAAATATACTACATTGCCGGCCGCCTTGGTCGAATGCTCAGATTGATGGGTATTGGCCAAGAGGTCCCGGGTTCGAATGCTGGTAGGCGCAAACTTTGTGATGACCACAAATGTTTGTTTCCGAGTCATGGATGTGTATATGTTTATGTAGTATATTTTCAACATTTATGTACATAATATATTAAAAATATGTCCGTCATCCATCCATCCATAACACAAGTGCTTAAGCTACTTACTTTGGGCTAGATGATAGGTGTGAGTGTAAATTTTTTTATTATTATTATTATATTTATTATTATTATATTATAAACATATACACAACTATGACTCGGACACAAACATTTGTGGTCATCGCAAAGTTTGCCTCTACCAGGATTCGAACCCGGGACCTCTTGGCCAGCAATCTGAGCATTCGACCAAGGCGGCCTTAGAGGTAGGCGAAAGCGATTGAAAGAGGCTCACATAATCGGGGCTCTGTTCTAATACCCCGTTTACACTATGCCGCTGTGAGCGGGGCAGTGCGCCGGGAAGTGATCAGGACTGAATGTAAACGCGATACTTCCCATGCCGCTGCCACTGCTCATGTCCCTGCCCCGATAATGGAGCTCCAAGGAGCGGTTTTTCTGCGGACTTCAAAGGGCGGACGGCGGCAGGGGCAGCCTGTGTTTACATTAAGATACGGCGAAATAGCATTGCATGGTTCGAAATTCTAATGCCGGCTCCACATTAGTGCCTTGAATTCACGGCACAAGTCGTGCCGTCCACATTCACGGGCGGCTCACAATTGTTCGTGAAACCCGCCGCGTAATGGACGTAGAAGCTGTTGCTGCAACAACTTTGTAGTCCGGACCAATCTGGCATGGGGCCGTGAATGTAGATGTGTAATGCTACGGCCACACTCTTGTGATAACGCGAAGATTTCCGTTGTCGCGACACGTCTGGCTAACAAATTCGTCCTATCGCGAATCATGTTCGCGAATGCGAATGCCTTTCGCGTGGGTGTCGGTAAACTGCCGCACATCAAAGGGTTTTATCGCGACAAAGTTCGTGCTGTTGGCTACACTTCGCGCGCCGAGCGGTTTAATAAAGATACAGTACATTATTTGCCGACATATAATATAGCGCAACCGCCTCATCCATTTTTATTCGCGAAATTAATTTAGCGGGACGTTCTAGATAGATCGCGAAGTAGCGAAGTTCTTTTTTGATGTGGCCAAGCACTTGGTCGTATAGCGAACACGAAGTTTTATCGCGACAACGCGAACACGAATCTTTGTCTTCAAGTGTGGCCGTAGTATAAGCGTGAACATCGCGCGAACCCTTTGTCGCGGGACAAAATACCGACTCTGCTCGGCGGGGCTATTATGTAAGCCTCTTTCAATCGCTTTCGTCTACCTGTCACTCTCACTCATTGAGAATAATCGCAAAGTGTGAGAGTGACAGGTAGACGAAAGCGATTGAAAGAGGCTTACATGATCGGGGTTCTGTGCACGTGCTTCACGGCACTAATGTGGAGCCGGCATAATGTCGAATCCACACGTTTGGCCTATTATAACGATTACTAGTATAGCGATTGCGAAATTATACTTAATATGTTAAACCTCTATGTGATCGGCATACATATTTGGCGATGGTATCGGCATTAAATTGGCTATTTGCTCGCCAGGAATGGTTTGTTTACAAAATATACGCCAGTGTGAAATTAATTGGCTATTGTCCATTGGAATAAGTCAAGCGTATGTGACAGTTCCATAGATCATGTTGTGACGTCCGTGTGCGTTATTGTGGCGAGACCAGGGTGTATAAAAAGGCCATAAGGCTATTTTACGTATACATAATTTTCAAACAGATAAATTTCTACACAGGATTGTTCAATTAACTAAACAGACATGTGACTATTGTATGAATGATATGCAATGTTATTCTTAATAGGATCATAAAACAAAAAACAGATGTTGCCTTTTTCAACCCCCTGTTTCAATGGGTTTCAATGTTTTATCTGCAAATAGTACTTCTATCTGTATGTACATAGTTCACTGAAGACTGTTTGCTTGGGATTTTTAATTGGGGTAAGTTGATCTTGATCGGTAGGTAAAATATTGAAACTAGCAGTATACATTAATTTATCTCACTTATTGATTTGATTGAACTAGTTCACTAGATCAATGAGACAAAGCTCTAGTGAGCATAAAAACTAAGCTAATTATAAAAAGTAGATATTTATTCAATAATTGAAGTAGGTAATCAATAAGAGAAATTTCGTCGTGTGGCGTGTGTGTGTGCGTTTGTTTGTATGGATATTTTTCAAATTGCTTGCAAAACGACGTTTTAATTGGCTTTGGTTCCGAAAATGACTTATAATGACTATCCGCAATGGGCCAGCGTGGTGGGTTATGACCCATTCTCGTTACATTTTTCCATCTATAGGAAAGCAGCCCCAGCTAGCAGTGGGGACATTAAAGGGCTTGAAATGATAATTTGCTTACTAAGGCGCGTTGCCATTACTTAAACATCTTGAAGTATACTGCTTGGTAAAGCTCTTGTAAACATACCTCCCGATGTTGAATCAATATTGACATTACCGACACCGTCGTCGCGATAAGGCGGTCTTGCCCATTTAGTTCATCATTGTGAACTAGTTCGCTTCTTTATCGGGCTTAATTGATCTGTGGTATAAATAACTTACCCTTATGGGGAACTTGCATGATAGTCAACTATAAAACTCGTCTATAAGTATTGTAACATGATTCTATGTAGTATGAGTCTACATTTGGAGTCTGATTAATTTGAACGATAATCTATTTGGATCGGATAACGATTTGTCGGCGTTCTGTGACTATTATATCTTTTCGATTGTCAAGATTTATGATAATGTAAAAAAAAACTTGAACACTAATAATTACTACCGGCAATATAATATACAACACGTAGGTACTCTTTTAAAGCAATGTCAATATTCGAGCCTCTGCTGAGCTAATCGGGACTTATGCTAGCAGCTAATCTTACCGGTATTTGCATATTATACTACTCTGTGTTTTAGATTAGAATCTATGTCTGACGTCTCGCCTAGGTGACGTAATTGAAATAAAGATCGCTATCATATTAAAGGTATTAAATAATTAAAAGGGCGTTGGTAAAAAGTAACGACGAGATAGTTTAACCTCGGGGGTGTGAGCGAGGTAAGTAAGGGGTTTGTGACATTACATTTGCAGACTAACTTACATATTATTATATCACTAATGAAATTCAAATATGTTTTTACTGTACTTACGTATTTTGTACAGGGCGGCAAGTTCTCAGCAATATTTTATATCTTCTGAGAGCAAACTGGATCGAATTAGCCATTAAGACATGACATTAGTGTACTTTCCTTATTTAGTGAATTTCGATCGTCTGAACTAGTTCAGGCAGGACAACCAACCATACCTTACCGTGAATGGTCAAGAACATGAGCGCATTATGTTTACCATAAATATCCATAGCCCGCTTGTCGCTCGTGTGCAATTTCGTGTTTGCCTGGTACCCGAGTTTTGTACAGTCAGCGTCAAAAGTCGGCGTAATACTACGCTTTATTAATAGAGATGAATTTAATATAATTGAAATGAAATAATTTAATTAAAAAATTTTTAAAAGGGATATTTTTAATAAAATACTAAATAAAAAGTTAATTGATGCAATTGATTGTGTTAAAAAATATTTTAAAGAAGCTTCTGACATTAAAATATTGTTTGTTATTATTTACACCACTATATCGCATGTTTTATTTATATGACGGATCGGTGATAGGGAGTGGAAATAAATGGGCACTCCACATGACAGGCCCAATGGGGACTTTTTGCTTTTGGGTCGAATTTTGGAGGTCCAATGGCCACCGAACCGAAATAACACAACTGAACACTTTAAAAGATGCGAGATGATAGAGTGTAATTTTTCCCCAGCCTATTGCCATTCACCGGGAACCGGGAACCCAAAGATTAAGTTTGTTTTTCTTTGATTACTTTTGCTGCTGGCTGTACAATTGTACATATTCCCTGTCGTTGTTACGCCGGGCTTGTGAGCGCCAGTTTAACGGCCTCCCGCTCGTGTTTACATGTCTAACCACATAAGAAATAAGGATATGTAAGTATCGGCTACCCAAGGTACAGTCAATGAAGGTCAGGTTATCACGCGTCATCTCGCTTGCTTGGCAGGAGATTTTTCCTCTTGTCCGTAGTCCTTTGAACGTTTGGAATGGGTGTGCGTTGTAGAATTGTGTTAGGGTTGGCTTTGGTGGTGATGAGATGAGAATGGATCAATTAGAGAATAAGATGTAAGGCACTGAAGATGTACTACAAGTCTAATTATTTTATGAAAATTGATCGAAAACGATTCATTTAGTTATCATCTGACGACCGTCCCGGGTTCGGTGTTAGAGGCGAATGTTTATTTTCTTGTCATGATTATTTGTATGTATATTTATGTAGTATATTATGTGTATTAAAATTTGATAGTCATTTAGTAAGCCATAACACAAGTACTGAGGTATGCTCCCCTACTTTGGAATAAATGAGATGAGGTGTGATTGCAAGAAATATTTATTAATTATCTTGTTGCCTTGATCCCAGTTTTCCTCTTCCATTTCCTCCGAAACATGCCCATTTGTGTGACCGTTGTGACATTTGATAAGGCGAAATGAATGTAAGGATCGTAGCAAATGGAAAGAAGTGATTCTGCATTTAGTGTGTCAATTTTTCATCTCCACTTTTGAATCGGATTTTACTGTACTGCTGCATGTCTATAACTACCAGGATCTCAGAGATCCCCTTTTATCCCACAAATCTGCGTTACGTCACGTCTAAAGATAGATAAAAAGTGTGATAACCTGACTCGGTACAAAGTATTTAGGAGATTAGTTGAAGCTTAGCGCTAGAAGTTTAGTTTGTTCGCTTAGCTTAGTTTAGTTCGCTAGAAGCTTAGTTTAGTTCGCTAGAAGCTTAGTCAACGTTAGCCTTGGCCTGCGAAGTAAAAACTAGGTAAAGTGACTTTGTTGATAAAACACTCCGCATGGTCGTCGAGAGACAAATGTTTTATACATCTTATGCATCTCGCTTCATCGCGTATCATTCACGGAGTTAGAGATATCTCGATCCATTACATTTATGAGTAAAGTTTACAGCATATCATTTTTACATTAGAATCATTGACAAATTTTAAACAGCCAATTATAAAGTTTGTCAAATTAAATTTGATGAAGGCTAGCACAATTTGAAATACCTGTACCACAAAATTAAGTTTTAATGGTATCTGCGCCGAGAACTACAATAAATACAAACATGTGTATAAATCTCTATTCATAAAATGTAAATATACTGACTGTGTTGAAGAATAGTTTAAATTGAAAACAAAATTTACTTTTTTGAAACACTATTGTCCGCTTCTGAAATAAGCGAAAAGTTCGCGCTTGAGGTACATTAGGTCTAGTATGTGACGTAGACAAAATCTCCTCGGCGCAAATAAAACATTTTCCTCTCGCTTTACTCCCACTAAATCCCGAGACATAACACTCGTATGGTGGAGGAAGATTTTTTCCACGTCCCGCTCTTTGATCATCATCATCCGGGTCATCCGCCTGATGGCGGGCTGCGGGCCTCGAGCGGTAGCTCATGGCCCGGGCATGAACTCAGGGGACATCAGTCCCCCGGTGGTCTGGGCCGCCGTCTAAGGCGGTGGGGCTCCCCTTCGCCCTGTGCTCAACCCCGGTCTGGTGGCGAGGCCCTCGGCGCGGTCTAACCATATGCCGGGTGGTTTGTCGTGGTGCAGCTCTTTGAAAGCAACTCGGAACATGCCTGTTGTCGAGAACTACTCTAGGCAGTAGGCAATACAAGGTTTGCAAGGAGGTTTTCGTCTCAACTCTTTCTGTACTTCAAGAGTAATAATTTTATTTCTTTCTTTTTTTGGCGGTTTATGTAACATTTTGTACAATAATGTTCTTCTATATTTGCACGAGCACTACAAATCAATTTTTACCGATTTCACTCAGAGGTCTCTTCTTGACAGCGGCTGCTGTGAAGTGATTGAAACGTCGGTAACTAAAAATGTACATTTCATTGTTTGTCTTCATAAGTTTTTGTGTTTTACCATATGTCACCCGTCATCACTTTTCACAGCAATCTTTAGGAATAGCTTTACTATTGGTACGATCTGCGATTAAGGCCCGAGTTCACCAATACGTAAAACAAGCGATTAAAAGTTAACCGTCTATTTTTTATATTTTTCCATACTGTCAAAAAGAACCGATTAAATAATAATAGACTGTTTGCGTGTTAGTGAACTCCAGCCTTACTGCCGCACTCAGAGACGTCAAATAACGTTAACGAGTACTTACTGTCAAAAAATGACAATTCAAAACTAAGCGCTATTCTTGTCGGGTCTATGGTCTAGATTTGAATGAAATTTTCTGAAATTAAGCACTTATTAACTTTAATTGACGTCTCCGAGGGCGGCGGTTAGTTGTCCAACTTAATCGCATGGTCTGCGGGGGGCCTTATTGAATTGGTGTTGTTTGCCCCCAGCGATGGTCGCAGGTGGTCCGTCGCGTCCCTGCCCTCCTCCGGGTACGGTACCACTCCAGGCAGCTCCAGCCTCTCGGTAAGTTGGTCCCTTGTGCAACATCGTCTTCTCATCGAATTCAAGATGCTAATACTGCGAACGCCCGTAGTTTAGGGTTAACTAGAAATTTTCACGGATTACCTGTAATTCGTACCTGTAAGCAGTGTGGTGACGGCAGAGTAGAATATAATTGTCACCATCCCAAATCTCTCCCGTGGGTGTCGTACAAGACGACTAAGGATAAATCAGTGATGAGGAATGGGCAGCAGCGTTCCTCTTATACCATCTAGCTATGTACCTACTGCGACTTTTGTGCCCGATAAATGGCAATAGGCTCGCCACCTATTACATGGGACCTAACATAACTGGCGAAACGTGGGTGCTAGTTCACCTCTGCCTACCCCTTCGGGGATATAGGCGTGATTTATGTATGTATGTACCTGTAATTACATAGACCATAGACCTATTGGTAACCTTTGGGCCGTCTGGTGACGGCAGAGTAGAATACAATTGTCACTAACTACATCCCTACAGTGGGTGTTGTACAAGACGATTAAGGGTAAAGAAAGCGTTATTAATGCAGCAGCGTACCTTTTATGCCACCTAGCAATATACTGCGATTTACGCGCCCGACGGATGGCAATAGGCTCGCCAATTACTACATCTGACCTAACCTACTTGGCGAATCGTGGGTGTTTAATTCACCTCTGCCTACTCTTTCGCGGATATATAGGCGTGATTTCTTTCTGCGCATATCCCACTTGAGACGGGGACGGCACAACATATTTTCTTAATCCGTACGTTTAAGCATAAAGTTATACAGGCGCTGTTCCCTTTTTATCCCACCTACCTAATTTAATAGGAAATCGGCCATTTGCGCACAGGATGCGTCTCCCCTTAGAAGCAATTCATTGTTGACATTGTCAATATTGATATTGATTGACGGCGGTCCGTGATTCGGTTGCACTGAAGATACTCTTAAACTTCCATGCATCGCGTCCTCATAGCAGACGCGTGATCTGTACATTCGGCGGCACGTCAAACTACAACATAATGTCAAATTTCCACACTCGAACTAGTGCTTTACTACAAACAAGTGAAGGTTGACAATAGATTGAAGGAATTTGACAGTTTAGGGTTAGGGTAGCCTGAAGTGTCTTTGACCGTACGTCTGGCTGGCGTCGTTGGGCTTAGGTTTTACAGCCGGCCGCCTGCTTGACACCAACCCTTTTTGGGTATGCTGTCATTGGTGGCTTGCCCACCACCATTTGGGTGCCCCAAGGTGCTTATTGTTCTATGCCGGGCACAATTACAACGTTTGGTGCCGTGTTGTGACGGCAGAGTAGAATACAATTGTCACCACCCCAAATCTCTCCCGTGGGTGTCGTACAAGGCGACTAAGGATAAATCAGTGATGAGGAATGGGCAGCAGCATTCCTCTTATACCACCTTGCAATGTACTGCGACTTTTGTGCCCGAAAGATGGCAATAGGCTCGCCACCTATTACATGGGACCTAGCATAATTGGCGAAACGTGGGTGCTAGTTCACCTCTGCCTACCCCATCGGGGATATAGGCGTGATTTGTGTATGTATGTCTATGTATATTATTAATCTCTACCAGCACGGAAGACCTGTATAAATCCGTTTTCATTTCTGCCTGTAGGTATACTCGCGTCTGTCCGAATCGATAATCTCACAGCACTCGCTCGATTTTCCTCAACAAAAACAATGATGTATTTTTAAATCGTTTTTATCTACTCATGATTGATTTGTATGCGTTCACGTTTATTTTCACTCGATCGTTATCGACGCAGTCATTGGTGCATTTAATCGTTTCAATGAACCTCGTATCACTTGTGATTCGTTATCTTTCGGGTTAATAATCGTTACTCACGTGTCGTAGGCAGATTGCAAAACCAGGCGGCATAATTAGGAGAGGTGTATGTCGTAAAGCGTTGACCATAAGTCTGTTTATTTGAAATTATTGCGTTTATTGAGACCAACACAACACAACAAACAAAAATATCAAACAAACTGATTAGGCACTTGTTTTAAAATTATGTTTGTCTGCATCCATAACAGATTATGATACTTACTTTGGACTAGAGCAGTGTTATTCAATCTTTTTGGATACGCGACCGCTTGACAGGTTGAAAAATTCCAGCGACCCCCTTAGGCAATAGATCGACAAAAAGTTAGTCTCCATTTCTCTATTTCATTTCACTCTCACTGAAATTGTGTATTGAAGTATAGAACCTTGCCTTTTCCTTTTGGCGGTGACCCCCCCGAGTTAGGCTTCGTGACCCCCTTTAGGGTCGCGACCCACAGATTGAAAAACACTGGACTAGAGTATTATATTTACATACATACACATACATAAATCACGCCTTTATCGCCGAAGGGTTAGGCAGAGGTGAACTAGCACCCACGTTCCGCCAACTATGTCAAGTCCCATGTAAATAGGTGGCGAGCCTATTGCCATTTATCAGGCACAAAAGTTGCAGTACATTGCTAGGTGGTATAAGAGGAACGCTGACTGGGGTCTTCTTCTCCCTGCCCTGTTTCCAGTCTCTGGGGTCGGCGCAGTATGTTTCCTCTTCCATTCATATCGGTCAAATGTCATCAAGCCATCCACTCCCTTTTGAACGCTGACTAGAGTATGAGACGTTATGTAATGTGAAGTGTGGTTTATTGTTACATACATAATTCACGCCTATATCCCCGAAGGGGTAGGCAGAGGTGAACTAGCACCCACGCTTCGCCAATTATGCTAGGTCCCATGTAATAGGTGGCGAGCCTATTGCCATTTATCGGGCACAAAAGTCGCAGTACTTTGCTAGGTGGTAGGTATAAGAGGAACGCTGCTGCCCATTCCTCATCCCTGATTGATCCTTAGTCGCCTTGTACGACACCCACGGGAGAGATTTGGGGTGGTGACAATTGTATTCTACTCTGCCGTCACCACACGGCCAATTTATTGTTGACTGTTGTATAAGTATAGTAGATATTCCATCAAGTGCACAAAACGGATCATTTTTGTCCGAGACTAGGCGAGGGCTGATAGTAATGTCTAGGATAAAAATGGTTTTGTGGACGAGTTAGAAACTCTGCTTTTCACTTCGATTGCGAGGAAATAAAACAGTAGTTTATCATAACATTTCTTAAAATTCAAACTAAAATTAGTACAGTTTTGAATATTGAAGGAAATTGTTCTTCCCTTTGATACTAGGCTTGGGCTGCAGACCTATACAGCCAAGTATTAAATTCATTTTGAAATAATAATTTTCTCAAATTAATTTAATACTTACCGTACCTACTTGAATTAAAATTTTAATATCTTTTATGTCTTAAAAAACACATTAGGCAAATAAATTTAAGTAAATATCAAAAAATAATAAATTGTATGTCTGAATTTCTTATTGAGTTTGGCTGCATAGCTCATTTTCTTTGCCTTAATATAGATACTTTTATGATTAGATACGTTAATGCTCTAGAGCACAAAATTCGATTTTGTGCAGCCTATATCCTGCACAAACAAGCACTTTCAGAGCATGAGAAGTGAAATAGTAGATTTTCCATCAAGTGCACAAAACGAATCATTTTTGTGCGAGACTTTTAGCAGCCCGAGCCGAAGGCGAGGGCTGATAGTAATGTCGAGGGTAAAAATGGTTTTGTGGACGAGGTAGAAACTCTGCTTTTCACTTCGATTGCGAGGAAATAAAACAGTAGTTTATCATAACATTTCTTAAAATTCAAACTAAAATTAGTACAGTTTTGGATACCGAAGGAAAAGTTTTGCCCAGTGATATTAGGTTTGGGCTGCAGACCTATACAGCCAAGTATTAAATTAATTTTGAAATAATAATTTTCGTAAATTAATTTAATAACCTACCGTACCTACTTGAATTAAAATTTTAATATATTTTACATCTTAAAAAACACATTAGGCAAATAAATTTAAGTAAATATTAAAATATAACAAATTCTATCTCTGAATTTCTCATTGTGTTTGGCTGCATGGCTCATTTTCTTTGCCTTAATATAGACACATTTATGAGTAGATACGTAAATGCTCTAGAGCACAAAATTCGATTTTGTGCAGCCTATATCCTGCACAAATGAGCACTTTCAGAGCATGAGAAGTGAAAAGTATATTTTCACTTCTCATGCTCTGAAAGTGCTTATTTGTGCAGGATATAGGCTGCACAAAATCGATTTTTGTGCTCTAGAGCATTAACGTATCTACTCATAAATGTGTCTCTATTAAGGCAAAGAAAGTGAGCAATGCAGCCAAATACAATAAGAAATTCAGAGATAGAATTTGTTATTTTATTATTTACTTAAATTTATTTGCCTAATGCGTTTTTTAAGACATAATTTCAATTTAAGTAGGTACGGTAGGTTATTAAATTAACTTAAGAAAATTATTATTTCAAAATTAATTTAATACTTGGCTGTATAGGTCTGTAGCCCAAGCCTAATACCAATGGGAAAAACAATTTCCTTCAGTATTCAAAATTGTACTAATTTTAGTTTGAATTTTAAGAAATGTTATGATAAACTACTGTATTATTTCCTCGCAATCGAAGTGAAAAGCAGAGTTTCTACCTCGTCCACAAAACCATTTTTATCCTCGACATTACTATCAGCCCTCGCCTTCGGCTCGGGCTGCTAAAAGTCTCGGACAAAAATGATTCGTTTTGTGCACTTGATGGAAAATCTACTATTAATTTTTTTTCATTTCACAGTCGCAATGCTCGTCCCAAGAGCGACTGCTGGCGGTTCAGGCGCCCTACGAGGCGCCGCCCCGCGTCCCCTGCCCGCACTGTCACCAGCACCAGAATTCTTTGAAGTAAGCACTCCAAAGAAAACATAGTTTTTTAATTTTTATTATTAAACATTGTTAAGGAAATACCGCGAAACGTTCTTTTACTTTTTTAACGGACGAAAAAACGGAGGAGGTTACTCAATTCGTATCCGTATGTTTTTATTTCATCGAAAGTTAGGTTTTAGGTATGTCCACGTCCATGAAACATTTAAAGAAATAGTTATCCAGTCACGTTCTTATCACAAAATCAGTCGAAATCGCATGGTCTGGCAGTCACACGTGACTCCTGTAACTTATTTCAATGCTCTCTCGTGAGCCATCCTAAATGAATGATTAGAAGAGGAAATTGATAAATAACACAATCTCATTTCACTGACTGACCGGTATTGGCAAAGGGGTCCCGGGTTCGAATCCTGGAAGGGGCAAACTTTGTGATGACCACAAATGTTTGTTTCCGAGTCATGGTTTTGTATATGTTTATGAAGTATATTTTCAACATTTATATACATAATTATATTAAAAATATATCCGTCATCTAGTATCCATAACACAAGTGCTTAGGCTACTTACTTTGGGCTAGATAATAGGTGTGAGTGTAAACATATTTATTATTATTATTATTGAGTCAGATTATTGTGTATATATGATATTATTCAGGCCATCAAACTGAACAACTTTCGCTAAGCGACCAAAATCGAATTCTCAGAAAAAAAATCACTCCCCCATACTAAACCGAGAACCAGCTTTAATCAATTTGTATTGGGGAGTGTTTATTTTTTCTGAGATTTCCATTTTGGTCCCTTAGCGAAAGTTGTTCAGTTTGATGGGCTGAATAACCCCTTTATTTATTTATTTTATTTATTTATTCAGAATTACCAACATAATATACAGCATTTGAAAATAACTAATAAACTATTAACATTTGCACATAACTAACTGCTCTTACAATTATAGATAATTCATTCACTCATTCACAGCATTCTTAATAAGACTAAATTGTTCAAATAATAATTAACATAATTTTTTTTTCATACTATAAAAGAAAAATGAGAAACATCAAATACTTTAACATTGAACATATCAATAATTGTTTTATACTATAAAGGAAAATAAGAAGAAATACAAAGGCAAGCTAAGGGACACCACATTGCTTAACTATATGAAGAAACTTGGGAAGGCTTTGATGGTGTATATCAAGATCCGGAACTCTTCTGGTCAAATCGTTATACAGACGAGATATTCTAATAATAGGTGAATTACGGTCCACTGTTGTCCTACAGAATCTGACTACACCTCTCTGTTACACCTCGTATAATGTTCAAATAAAATGTAATGCAAAATCACAATGTGTTGTATTTCGTGAACCCGCAGCAGCTCGCAGGGCAGCGGCATGAACAACTGGGCGTCGCTGTCGGACAGCGGCGGCAGCGGGCATGCGGCGGCCCGGGCGCCCTCGCCGCAGAGCCCCGCCAGGCGCGTGCGCAGCCGCAGTCTCAGGTGAGCCACTCCAGCCCCCGTAGCACGGGACGTGGCCACATCTCTTTCGGGGGACACAAAATCTTTTCCTCTCGCTCTAACTCGCACTAAACCCCGATACAAAACACTGTCAAGTGGTGGAGGGAGACTTGTCCACGTCCCCGTGCTAGGCCCGCAGAAGCTGTGATCTAATAGCACTGACCTCTATTATACAAGTACGCTGGACTGAATCTTCTTCTTCCTGCCCTGTTCTTCCCAGACTATCTGGGGTCGGTGCAGTATGTTTTCTCCTCCATTCATATCGGTCACCAGTACCGTCTTTACCATAAGGGCACAAGGGGCCAGTGCCCAGGGGCCCCATCCTCAGAGGGCCCCGACAGTTTCTCACACATTTATTCTCAAAAAAATGTATATAATTCGCTTTTTTTTGCATCCCAAAAGGGTCCCAAATTTTTGTGCGCCCAACGGCCCCAGCAAACTTAGAAACTGGTGCTAGGTTTTGTGGTAGTTATCGCATTAATACCAAGGGCGATAAAACAAGGAATGTCTCAAACCGCAAGTATATAACGCCCGAGCCGAAAGCAAGGGCGATACATATGCGATCTGAGGCTTTCTTTGTTATCGCCCGAGGTATGGTAGTAGTTTTATGTCACCCCCTGACCAGGAAGTAAGATTTTTCATACGCGTAGCGGGCGAAAAAGTCCACTTTATGATCAAATGTGACACAAAACACATTGTTTGCAAGGGCGGACTTATCTCTTAAAGAGATCTCTTGTAGTCAACCCATGGACGCTAGTATATTGACTTAAACTGTGGAGTGTCGCTTCATCCAATCTCATTACTGTTCTCATGCATACCTGTCAGTTTCGGAGACTCGCGTATAACATCTTTTTAAAATTATCTATGATATGTTCAACAGTTCTCCCTCTCGCTCGCCGGGAGGCGCCGGTTCGAGCGGGACAGAGGGCTCCAAAGACGACGCCGTCTCTGCGATGTCGTCGCTGTTCGCGGCGAGGTTCCCAACAGCACAGAAGGCTATGGACGACAAGTGGGTACACATCCATACACCAATAGGATCACTCTATTTGAAATGGAGTGATTCTATTGGCAACGCATTCGGCCTCGCACAGCTCTGGTGGAAAAGCACCCTAAAGACTTATTTTTGAAAAATTCTTTTTTATTTGTGTCGCTTTCATATTCATGAAGCGTATACGGTGTTTATACAAAAAGTGTTTAAGACGTGTTTATAAAAGTTTTTAAATCGAATACTGTCACTGTCACACACTATTAACAAAAAAGTTTGAACATACACACTTGTTAAAAAAACAAACATCATTTCCTATATTAATAGTAAACCAATTAAGACATTTATGTATAACGTACAATCAACGTTATTTTTTTAATTGTAATTTATTGTGATGACGATGTCTTAATCACAGGTTAAGGGCGCTTATTGAAGAACTGACAGAATTGGATAAGAAGACCGACCGGCCGCCCATCGAGAGATTCGTGCAGAGACAGGTATGGAACAAAAAGCGTTGGCCCAGATAATGTTCACCCAATTTTAATAGTTCAGTGTGCTAGTGCCTTGTCTTTACCCTTATCATTATTGTACAATCGGTCATTGGAAACAGGCACATTCCCGGATGAATGGAAACAAACACGAGTGGTACCCATCTATAAGAGTGGAAAAAAAGAGTGTGTGGCTAATTACAGGCCTGTTTCTATTATCTCAACCGTGTCAAAGGTTTTTGAGTCAATGTTCCATTCAATTATGTACAAACACATGCATAAGTATATTGTCACCGATCAGTATGGATTTGTTGAAAAAAGATCAACCAACACCAACTTGATGCTTTTTTTTATCTGAACTGATGGAATCGGTTGATCAGGGATTACAAGTGGATGCTATCTATACTGATTTTTCCAAGGCTTTTGACAAGGTTAACCACATGATTCTTTTGAGTAAACTATTTACATTTGGAGTAACCCATAATCTACTAAGGTGGTGTAGTTCTTATCTCACAAATCGTATTTCAAGAGTAGTTGTTGACGGGGTACAATCCGACTCTTTCGTTGCAGTATCGGGCGTTCCTCAGGGTTCTGTTTTGGGGCCTCTGTTCTTCAATATATTTATAAACGACATATCTGAAGTTATCAAGCATTATAAAATTTATCTTTTTGCTGACGATCTAAAGTTGACTAAAGTAGTATCAAGTGATGAGGACTCCAAAGACTTGCAATATGATGTCGATAGCCTACTGGAATGGTGTAATAATAATAAAATGTCTCTAAACATCAACAAATGCAAACACATCAAATTTACTAAGAAACGCAATAAGCTTCTCACGGAATACTCAATTGCCGGTAAAAAACTTGAGGAAGTCTCAGCCATTACGGACCTGGGTGTCATCATGGACAGTCAATTACAGTTTACAGATCACATCGATAAAATTATAAAAGAAGCTAATAAATCTCTAGGATTCATTCTAAGACGTACCAAAGACTTTAAAAATCCGGCTACTGTCATACTTCTTTACTGCAATTATGTCAGGAGCAAACTTGAATATTGCAGTTCAGTATGGTGCCCTAGTTATAGCATACATCAGAAGCGTATTGAAAAGGTGCAAAAGAAATTTATACGTAGCATGACCTATCGATTGTGAGTACCTAGAACCCTGATAACTTACATTGATCGAGTTGGATACTTCCGACTGGATCCACTTTCTGTACGACGCACACTTCTGGATCTGTCTTATCTCCATAAATTAATGAACCACCGCATTGATAGTCCCAAGTTACTAACAAAATTTAATTTTAACATTCCGATTAGAGTGCCACGCTACCCATGTGGCCTGTTCAAAAAGAGATTCTGTAGGACAACAATGGGTCGTAATTTACCTATTATTAGAATATCTCGTCTGTATAACGATTTGACCAGAAGAGTTCCGGATCTTGATATACACCATCAAAGCCTTCCCAAGTTTCTTCATATAGTTAAGCAATGTGATGTCCCTTAGCTTGCCTTTGTATTTCTTCTTATTTTCCTTTATAGTATAAAACAATTATTGTTATGTTCAATGTTAAATTATTTAATGTTTCTCATTTTTCCTTTATCTCTCGTCACGTTTACTGTGTTTCGCAGATGATATGAAAATATTTGCTACAATCAACTCTCTCAATGATGCTGTTCTTCTTCAAGAGGATTTAGTTAGGTTGAGCGAATATTGTACTAAAAATCAGTTAGATCTTAACCCATCTAAGTGCAGCATCGTTTCTTACTCTCGCAAACGTAATATGGTGTCCTTTGACTATAAGCTCAACGGGATCTCTCTGCTGCGAAATTCTTGTGTGCGTGATCTTGGTGTATATCATGATTCTAAATTGTTATTTGATGAACATGTAGATAATATAATAAAAAAGGCTTTTAAGGCTCTAGGTTTCTTAATTCGTAATACAAAGGATTTTAAAAATATAAAAACGTTAAAGATCTTATACTGTACATTTGTTCGCAGTCATTTGGAGTACGCATCGCAAGTTTGGAATCCGATGTACCAAAAGTATATATCTCATATATATATTGAAAATATACAGAGGAAGTTTATCAAGTATATATGTTTTCGTACTAGGGTTAGATATGATACTTTATTCTACAATGACTTATGTAAAAAACATCATTTACTCCCTTTACAATTGCGGCGTGAGATCGCTGTTTTGTATTTTTATTTAAGATTGTTTCTGGGCAAGTTGACTGTGCTGAGCTCCTGTCACTTGTTGCCTTAAAACTCCTGTGAAGTCGCTTAGATTGAATGCGTTACTATATCTTCCGCTGGTCTTGTTTGTTTTTGCATAGTGTATTCCTATATTTAAGAATGTATCTATCTGTGACGACCTTTAATTGGCTTTATGCTATTAATGGCAAGTATCTATAATGTATATAGCTGTTGGTCATCTTATAATAATAAAATAAAATAAAATAGTATGAAAAAAAAAATTATGTAAATTATAATTTGAACAATTTAGTCTTATTATGAATGCTGTAATTACCTATAATTGTAAGAGCAGTTAGTTATGTGCACATGTTAATCATTTATTAGTTAATTTCAAATGCTGTATCTTATGTTGGTAATTCTGAATAAATAAATAAATAAATAACACCAAAACACTTATCCATTCCATTATAAGTGCATAAACTACTTTGGTATAGAGAGATTCGTAGATCTGATCTCCATCATCATCCCTTTAATGGCGCTTTTCAGGTACAGACCTTCACTGTCGATGGAAGGAGGAAATATTTTGTTGATCTGTTTTTCTTTCAATTGTAAGCCACAATATTGGATCAATTATTATTGTGACAAGCTAATAAATAAAGTGTTGAGCAGCTTATGATGCTGACCGTGCCTGGCTCTGAAATAAATGAGTTGACTTTTTTTAATACACTTCTCTTAGACGGCATCACAGAGGCGTGACTTATGTATGTGGGATACTGGTAAATTAAACAGCAGAATCACTTAAATAACTGTCTTATATTTTTCATTATTTTTTCTTCACACGTTCACCGTCTTATCCAATCTCCGCTATCTTGCCCTCGTCTATCCATCTCGCTCACTCACTTAGTCCTTTCACACATCCGCTGCGTTCGGAAACATGTCTTTCCTACATGTATGTAATTGTTTCAGGTGTTGGAAATGGCGAGGGACTGCCTTCACAAGTCGGAGTCGAAGCAAGTGACGAGCAGCTACTTTTACGACATGTCGGATAGCTTGGACAGGCTGCTCGCTGAGGTACGGACATGCGCTGAACATAACGTCCGCTTTGTAGAGTTATGAAATAAAGAAAACAGGATAAAGGAAGGTAGAAAGAAGTAGAAAATAATCAAATTTTTATATTATCATTTAAAATTCAAAATTTTTCAAGCAACTACAATTTTCTTTGTGAAACGAATTTTGTTTTGGTTTGATAGAAATTGTGTGGTGACGACATGCGGCAGAGAAGAATATAAAAATCGATACAAAAATTTTTGCAATCGGCCATTTTGACTGAAACGTCAATCACTGCGTATGACGTCACGCCTATGTAATCCATATGACATTGTTTGCTTTCCTCTGAATTGGCGAAAGGTGGGTGTTAATTCACCACTGCCTACCCCTTCGGGGATATAGGCGTGATTTAGGCACGTATGTATTTTGTCACAAATTCGACAGACCCGCGAGAAGTCCGGCGAGGCGGGCGCTCGCGTGGCGCCCTTGGTGACGCGATTGGTGCTGGCGATGGCGAGGCCGGCGCGGCTGCTCGAGTGCCTCGAGTTCGACCCGGAGCGGTTCTACCGGCTGCTCGAGGCGGCCGAGGGGCACGCGCGCCAGTCGCAGGTCGGGACTCACTCTCTCTCTACTCTCCACTCGGCTGCTCGAGTGCCTCGAGTTCGACCCGGAGCGGTTCTACCGGCTGCTCGAGGCGGCCGAGGGGCACGCGCGCCAGTCGCAGGTCGGGACTCACTCTCTCTCTACTCTCTACTCTCCACTCGGCTGCTCGAGTGCCTCGAGTTCGACCCGGAGCGGTTCTACCGGCTGCTCGAGGCGGCCGAGGGGCACGCGCGCCAGTCGCAGGTCGGGACTCACTCTCTCTCTACTCTCCACTCGGCTGCTCGAGTGCCTCGAGTTCGACCCGGAGCGGTTCTACCGGCTGCTCGAGGCGGCCGAGGGGCACGCGCGCCAGTCGCAGGTCGGGACTCACTCTCTCTCTACTCTCTACTCTCCACTCGGCTGCTCGAGTGCCTCGAGTTCGACCCGGAGCGGTTCTACCGGTTATACCCAGAACAGTAATACGTCTTCATCATTGACCTTTATTATACAAGTACGCTGGACTGAATATGTCTACTAAAATGGCAAATGTTTCTTGTGACGAATTGAAGCGCTCTATCGAGCGGAGCGACAAGGGTAGTAAATTAGACGTATGTTGCAAAAGTAGGTACTCAATTGTCTCGTCTCTACTGATAGTTCCGTAGTAGTACACCAGTACACCTTCGTACGCCAGTGCCATCAGCGCCAAGATGGCGATAATCAAAATGGCATCATTTTTTGGATGACAACCTTCAATCCAGCGTACTTGTTTATTAGAGGTGTGGTCTGCATTAAAACTGGCCGCTGCCCATTAGAATGTGTGCTTTCGTACTCGGCGTGTAGGCACGCACTGTGACACACGTTGACATAAAATACGAGCGCATAAGGGTTCGGTGTGATCACGCGTGTACAAGGTGATTGCACATTCGCGCCCGCAGCCGCCGCTTTAGTTACAACCCTAGCGTCAACGCAGAGTAGGCTTATAGCTCGCTGGCAGGCCGCAGATAAACTACTGGTTCTATACTGTGTGAGACCTCTCTCGTAGCACTGACTCTTGTTGGTCAGACTAATCTCTTGTTTGTCGGACACCATTATTATGTTCCTGGGATACCTGCAGTTCATACTATGCTTGTAAAGTCTACTCTTTTGCTCCTTCGAAACCTGCTTGTCAAAATTACTGTCCTGCACTACGACATCTGCAGTTTAAACTAGTCTCCTGGTCTTCGGACAGCTGCAAGTCAAGGCAACGGCGCTTCAGACTACCCAAAACTGTAAAATTTCTTCAATCGATTGTCAACCTTAAATTGTTGTTCGTAAAGCTCAAAGTCAATTGAGAACATTTGACATTTCTTGTTAGCCTGACGTGCTGTTGACTGTACCTACTAGCAAATACGACTATTGAAAGATTATGTGACCGTAATATTATAAAAAAAATTGATGCCAATTGTTGAAGAACGAACTTTATCCCGCAGGGCATAACCACTGATATCCCTCAGTACATAATCCACAAGCTGGGGCTGTCGCGAGATCCACTGGCGGAGCTGCACGCCCCCCCTCCGCCGCCGCCGCCACAGAACATTTCGCCGTCAAAGTAAGAACGATTGAACTTGGAGCACGTATACAATTAATATTTTTGAAATACATTAAATTATTGCACACTTCAATTAAACTTTTTTGTTCTCTGTTTCTCAAAATAATGTCACGTAGCAATTCATGGCAGGTTCAATAATTGAAAATATGTCAAACACCTAAACACGTTTTGTTTCACACATTGCTTAGTTTATAGTCGGGCAACTTCGTGCGCTCCCCTCCTAGCGGAATGAGACGATGGCGGGGACGGGGCACTTGTCAGACTATACAATCGCAGGCTGAGCGCTCAGTTAGCCGCACTCTGAGACGTCAATTAACTTTAATGATTACTTAATGTCAATAAGTTTCAGTAAAATCTAGACATGGGCTAGGAAAGAATAGCAACCACTTAACTCTATTATATAAGTACGCTGGACTGGAGTTTGTCATCCAAAAAATTAAGCCAATTTGATAATCGCTATTTTGGCGCTGTACGAAGGTGAACGACCACAGAACTAATATTAGATATGCATTTGTAATGTCAAATACAAGCAACAAACGTCAATTTAGTACCCTTGCGGCTCGATGGGGCGTTTCAAGTCAGCACAAAAAACATTTGTCATTTTAGTAGACGTATTCAGTCCAGCGTACCTGTATAATAGAGGCCAGTTGAAGCAGTTAGCCAGTGTTGAGTTGTAAATTATTTATTTAATTTAATTTAATTTATTTATTACGTTAATTGACGTCTTTGAGTGCTGCGCTATCGAACTCCTCCTTTTTTAATCGAAATCCTGCTGCTTGAACTTGCCTTACTCAAAGCTGGTATTGTCGCAGGGCCCGCGGCCGGCAGTCGCCGCCCGGGGCGCCGGGCGGGGGCGGAGCGCCGCCCTCGGAGGGCGACTACCAGGTGATCAAGCTGATCTCCAACGGCGCCTACGGGGCGGTCTACCTGGTCAAGCATAAGCACACGAGGCAGAGGTAACTTCATCGTCATGGCCAGCCCTTTAATGTCCCCACTTCTGGGGCGCGGGCCTTCCCTATGGATGGAAGCATATAGGGAGTATTGAATATAGATTAGACCATAACCCACCACGCTGGCCCAGTGCGGGTTGGTGGGCATTGACGACAGCAGTGGCAGCCGGGGCCAACGGCTTGACGTGCCTTATAATAAATTTTTGGTCACCCATCCAATGACCGGCTTTAGTTAATGTTGCTTAGTTTACGCAATCGCAGGCCAAGCGCGCAAATATGTCACTGCGTTAGCGACCTGGAGAGGTAACTTGATTACTAATAAATTGAGAAAGGGATGCTCGTACGGTTTGGTCATGTCGAAACAATGAATGAAAGGAGAATGACAAAAAGATTTATATGGCGGAAGTGACTGGAGCAATGGGAAGGGCAAGACCTAGGTGGATCTGTCTTAATCAAATTGAAAAGGGCCAGGTCAAGAGTACCCGAAATCGACGGGCATGCAAGAAGACATTAATGAGATTGGATAAAGCGAATGAAGTAGTTTATTTTTATTTTAATGCTAGATAGGGAAGCTCTTGCCTTTCATCTTACCTGATGGTAAGTGACGATAAGGGCCGAAGATGGAATCGAGTTTCACCTGGAACCCCCAACCACAGGGGGCCTGGTTATCATATCACAAATTGTCGGCACCAATAATGCTTTAAGCATTATTTTGGCAATAGATTTTTATATGTTAATACTTTTGTGGAATTGTTGCAGGTATGCGATGAAGAAAATAAGCAAAAACAACCTGATATTGAGGAATCAAGTTGAACAAGCGTTTGCTGAGAGGGACATCTTGAGTTTCGCAGACAATCCTTTTGTGGTGAGTAGTGTATTCAAAACGTAAGTCAATGCTTCACTGCAAGTTACTGGTCACTGGTTTGACAGCGAGATTCCAAGGGAATGTTTGTTTTCAAGGTTCTAGTATCCAGTTATTTTCACCACACCTTCTCTGTGACCCGTTATATAAATATTTAAAAAAAACGCTCACTCCCATCATCTGACCCAAAGTAAGTAGGTCAAGCACCACTTGTATTATGGCTACTAGATTACTATTACTACGAACATATATTTAATATCATTATAATTATGTATACATCATCATCATTGCCTTATTCTTATCCCATCCTATTAGAGGTTGGCGCAGTATGTCCTCTTTTTCCATTGAAAAGATGGATGGATCGTGTGAGGTGTGATATGAAGGTGATGGATGTGAATGAGGAGATGACGAGTGACAGAAGAGAATGGAAAAAGAGGACATACTGTGTTGACCCCAAACAGAATGGGATAAGGGCAGGGCGATGATGATGATGATGACTTGGGAACAAATATTCGTGTTCATCACAAAATTCGCCCCTACCAGGATTCGAACCCCAGACCTCTTGGCCAACCCAGCGATCTGAGCATTCCACCAAGTCGGTCTTCATGGCGTATAATATGTATGTATGGTGTGACGATGCCCGTCAGGTGACGATGTACTGCTCGTTCGAGACCAAACGGCACCTGTGCCTGATCCTCGAGTTCGTCGAGGGAGGGGACTGCGGCACGCTGCTGCGGGCCGGCCCGTTGCCCGCGGACATGGCGCGGCACTACTTCGCCGAGGCTGTGCTGGCCGTCGAGTACCTGCACTCGTACGGGATCGTGCACCGCGACCTCAAGCCCGACAAGTGAGTGTGCCCCTCACTCACATCACCGCTTATGAGCGAAGACTTCGCTCTTATGGTCTGTACCATCTAACTTATCTTATTTGGTAAACAATCTTGGCACACCTTTTTATTGAAAATGCAGCATTGAAAATCAACTGATAACTAGATTCAATAGGTTTGAATTGGACTGAAAGTGTATGATAAGGATTTATTATAACATTTTATTATTAAAAGGATGATTTTAAAAAAAAGTTGTGCCAAGATTGTTTACCAAATAAGGCAAGTTAGATGATACAGATTATACAAAACCTCCCCCCTCATCTCTCCCTCAGTGTTTCGCCCCACTACCCTAAACTACCTCACGCTTTTTAATTCGTATTGCTGAGAGCTTGTCTGTATGTGCCTGTCTTCGCTCTTACATAAACACGGTTCTCCCCCTCTCCCTGTAGTAGTGCCTGTAATTATCTGCCCTTATCAGTCTTGCGTAATCCTCCCTCCCCTTTCTCTGTCCACCCCCTCCCTTTACCCCCCCCCCCCCCCTCAACACCTAGTGATGCTAGCCCGACAAGTGACTATCTGTAATAAAATATGAAATATTTTTATTCTCAGTTTACTCATCACGGCGACCGGCCACATAAAGTTGACTGACTTCGGGCTCAGCAAAATGGGATTGATGTCGTGTAAGTGATAAATAAAACTTTTTAATTGTTTGGGTTTGTTGGTGTCATATATGGTTTTTGTTTAGGTACTATATAAAAAGTAGGTATCTAATTCTGTTTAGTTTTTTTGTTATATTATGTTCATACTTAGTTATATTTTTTCTTCTCGCCTTGGACACACGTTTTTTGGTGTATATTTATGTTTCATTCAAGTGGGTTACGTTATGGTGTGAATAATATATAAATTTTCTTATCGACAGTGGCGACAAACCTATACGAGGAGTACGCGGACCGGGAGGCGAGGCAGTTCTCAGACAAGCAGGTCTGCGGGACCCCTGAGTACATCGCACCGGAGGTCATACTCAGACAGGTACAGATAGTACTTTTATTGTTGTATTGATGTCCTTGTTATTATACAGTATGCTTTTTTTAACTGGCACAGTATGGTGAAATCCAATACCATAGAAGATACATGGATATCATTTTTTTTAAGTCAAGCGTGAGTTGTCTTTAGAAATGAGTCATTTTGAAAAAAAAAAAATTTTGATGCTGATCAACTCAGTTTCGCATAGGGAATATTTAATTGTAATGAAAGAATAAAATCTGAGCTGCAGAAAAATGTCAGCTTCGGAAGGCACTATCTATTAATTCGCACTGCGCTAGTAGCGCGTGGTGGGTTTTAAGGCCCAATCTCCCTAAATCCTCCCTAAACCCTTAGGAAAGGCCTGTGCCCTAGCAGTGGGGTCATTAAAGAGCTGATGATGATGATGATGATGGAGTGTGATATTGGGTGATGTTATAAAGAAGTGTGTTTTGCCAGGGCTACGGCAAGCCGGTGGACTGGTGGTCGATGGGGATCATCCTGTACGAGTTCCTCATCGGCTGCGTTCCCTTCTTTGGCGAAACGCCCGAAGAGCTGTTTGCGCATACCGTCAACGGTGAGAATACATAGGCGTTGACCTGGTCTCTTTCACTCACATTAGAGATAGAAAAGGAGCGACAATGTCATGTTTTATTACATAATACTTATTGTCCGCATTATTATCTTAAAGCGGGGAATGTACGGTCTACACCGTACATGCTATGACACCTACATATTTTTGGTCCGGCTCGAAGGACCAAAAATATGTAGGGGTGGATTCTACACACTTTAGATGATATATCTGATAGGATGAAAACTGATAAAGGCTAATAAGTATGTTCATAGGTCTGAATAGCGGGAATGGAAATGATGCAACCGAGTCGAATGCTATAAATCTATATTTATAAAACAGAAAAAAAAATACGTACGTGAACTGATTTAGTATAATTAATAAATGCATAAGAGTGTGCGAGTAAACAATGTGCACCGGACAGCAATTTACATCGTTGCACAATGTACGGTGTAGATCGTACAGGGAATTCACTACCCGTTCATGCCCGCGGGCATGCCTGCAGACATGCTCGCCAGACATCGCTTCTATTAGGTACTAGGTCTGTTGCGATGTTTGCTAGTATAGGACCGTCACAGTCAGTCTGGCCTATACAAACAAGGTCCGCGCGGACATGTTTGGCGGGCATGTCCGTTTAGTGAATTCCATCTTTATTTTATCTTCCATGCGTTATAAAAATAATAACACGGAAAACGCCAGCCCTCAAGATTTTGGCTTAGGTTTTACAGCCGGCCGCCTGCCTGACACTAACCCTCTTTGGGTGTGCTGTCGTTGGTGGTTTGCCCTCCACCATTCGGGTGCTCCAAGGTGCTTATTGGTCTACACCGGGCAATCTCTCTTAGTCGACCTTTATTACACTATAGGATGAGTCGAGGGTGGCCCATTGTGCATTACTTGTTCGCTCCCAGGCCAGCATGGAAGATGTATGAAGATGATGTCAGTGCTACTTTGACGTTTTTCTCTTGTATGTGTTCCTAGATGACATTGAATGGCCGTCGGAGGAGGACTACCCTATCGCGGTGGAGGCTCGCGCCATCATCACGGAGCTGTTGGCGCGAAACCCTCGCGACCGGCTTGGCACCGGCGGGACGCACCAAGTGAAGGTACTGCTGTTTATTTGTTTATCTATTAGGACCCCAGCCCCCCTAACATGACCAAATGACCACCGAAACACGATATGATATAGCTATTTATCGCGTTGAACTTACAAAAATCATTGGATTTTAACACTTGAATAAGCCTGAATTAAATAATTGTTTAGGCTTCTAAGGCTATATCATTAAGATATAGCCATTTATCGCTTGGAACTGTCGAAAATCCATGATTTTTGTAAGTTCATGGCGATAAATGGCTATATCATATCGTGTTTGGGTGGTCATGCTAGCCCGGCAGCAGTGTAAGCATTTATACATTCAATAACAATAATTGATTCAGGAAATAATCTGATGCATACATATGTTGACGTTGTTTATTTCTTTTTACATTTCGATACATATGCATTTTTGAATGAATGAATTAATGAAACTTAATTTGTATGTTTTTACAACACACATACATGTCAATAAAACAAGTAATCTATTTATATAAGTGCAGTAAATAATTTTGCAATCCATCGCAATATATCCATATTTAGCCCCCAAAGGGGTATCACCAATTAGGATATGTAATAGGGGACGAGCCCATTGCCATGTATCGGTCACGTAAATCGCAGTACATTGCTAGCTGTAGCTGATATAAGTGTATTGTTGCTGAACATTACCCATCGCTGTCTTTACCCTTAGTCGCCTTGTACGTCATCCGCGGGAGAGATGGGGGCGGTGGCGATTGTATTCTGCTCTGCCGTCGCCACATAGCGTAATAGTAATAGTCTCATTATGTTAATTATGTTTATGTCACACCTGACCATAAAGTGGACTCTTCCGCCCTCTACGTGTACAGAAAATCCCACGTCCTGGTCAGGGGGTGACATAAAATTTTGTACTTATCTCTGGCGGTACAAAAGAAAGCCTCAGATCGCATATTTATCGCCATCGCCTTCACATACATAAATCACGCCTATATCCCCGAATGGGTAGGCAGAGGTGAACTAGCACCCACGTTTCGCCAATTATGTCAAGTCCCATGTAATAGGTGGCGAACCTATTGCCATTAATCAGGCACAAATAGTCGCAGTACATTGCTGGGTATTATAAGAGTAACGCTGCTGCCCATTCCTCATCACTGATTTATCCTTAGTCGCCTTTTACGACACCCACAGGAGAGATTTGGGGTGGTGACAATTGTATTCTACTCTCCCGTTACCACACGGCGCAATAAATGTACTATTTCGTATTCTTAGGAGCACGTGTATTTCTACGGACTGGACTGGAACAACTTGCTGAGAAGGAAGGCGGAGTTTATACCGCAGTTGGAAAACGACGAAGACACCAGCTATTTCGACAGTAAGACCTTTTAAAAAAAAATACACAACATGTAACAGAAATAACGCACACCCTAATATAAGATAAACGATAGTCATGTAATAAAAATTGCACACGTTATTGTTATTATTTAATATAATTAAATAATAACACAGACGATAACTCTTAACATTCCATGGATTCACCATGTGAGTGCCGGGTTCATAATGTGGCAGAGAGGGGGGGTTGGTGGCAGCGCCTGGGACTTATGGCCTAGTGTAGGTTTCAGAGGCCTCTTGACAACTAGTCAATACTCACCTTCGCTACCCGGATTTCTCTCTCTGCGTAGCCATATTTAGTAGAACCCAACTGATTATCGATTAAATGACCATTACTGCAAGTAAAGACACAAAAAAGCAACGTCCAGCACGTTCGCGTGTCGTCGACCAAGTGAGTAGCGGCTGTTGTAACACATGTTTTATTTCCACTGACCTCTATTATACAAGTACGCAGGACTGAATACGTCTACTAAAATGACCAATGTTTCTTGTGCCCCATCGAGCGGCAAGGGTACTAAATTTGACGTTTGTTGCTTGTACTTGACATTACAAATGCATCACTAATATTAGTTCCGTGGACGTTCACCTTCGCACACCAGTGCCATCAGCGCCAAGAGGGCGATAATCAAATTGGCTTCATTTTTTTGATGACTACCTTCAGTCCAGCGTACTTGTATAATAGAGGTCAGTGTTTATTTCCCTTTTATCTACTTCTACTTGTTCGCTCTGAGTGTGACTTGTGTGGTCCCCCCAGGCCGCTGCGACCGGTACAACCACAGCGAGGTGGACCTTTATATGGCATAACAACGTGTGCCAGCGTATGGTCAGCGAGTAATAGTAGATTTTCCTTCAAGTGCACAAAAGGATTCATTTTTGTCCGAGACTTACTTGAATTAAAATTTTAATATCATTTATGTCTTAAAAAAACACATTAAGTAAATAAATTTAAGTAAATATTAAAAAATAACAAATTTTATCTCTGATTTTGTTAAGTGTTTGGCTGCATGGTTCATTTTCTTTGCCTTAATATAGACACATTTATGAGTAGATGCGTTAATGCTCTAGAGCACAAAATTCGATTTTGTGCAGCCTATATCCTGCACAAATAAGCACTTTCAGAGCATGAGAAGTGAAAATAATGAAAGCTATCCCCCAGGCCGCTGCGACCGGTACAACCACAGCGAGGTGGACACGGACGAGGCGGCGGAGGCGGGCGAGCCGGCCGACGAGGCGGTGTTCGCCGCCTTCAGCAGCACCAGCCCGCAGTGGCGGCGCGCCTGCCAGCACCAGCCCGCCTCGCTCTCGCACGACTCCAGGGTCAGTCTCATAGTATCATCCCTATGATGATGGCACTAACAAGGAATCACTGAAATAATCATCATGGCCCTGCCCTTGGCCCATCCTATTTGGGGTCGGCCAGTAGGTCCTCTTTTTCCATTCTCTTCTGTCACTCGTCGTCTCCTCATTGAAATTATAATTTATGATAATCATTTAGGATTTTGTGTGATTTTGCCGTGTGGTGACGGCAGAGTAGAATACAATTGTCCCCACCCCAAATCTCTCCTTTGGGTGTCGTAAAAGGCGGCTAAGGATCAATGATGAGGAATGGGCAGCAGCGGTCCTCTAATACCACCTAGCAATAACAATGTACTGCGACTTTTGTGCCCGATATATGGCAAATAGGCTCGCCACCTATTACATGGCACCTAACATAATTGGCGAAACGTGGGTGCTAGTTCACCTCTGCCTACCCCTTCGGGGATATAGGCGTGATTTATGTATGTATGTATGTATTTAGGATAAGGATTCTCAATAAAAATCACTTTTTCCCAGATTTTACTTGTGATTGATTTATTTATTTTATAAAATTTGACAATCTGCCATATTTGGACAAACACCGCGTGACGTCACGACATTTTTGAAATTTTATCTGCCAATC